>JANQDE010000375.1:21372-41832 GCA_037157785.1 Cephalotes varians | reverse complement strand
ATCTTTTATACAAATAACATACATATTATTTGGGCTGAGTAATATCACACAACTGATATAGATTAGATTTTTTTTTTTAAATTAAGGATAATATCACTTGGGTTTGGTACAATAGTTTTTTCTTTGAATTGAGTATGGAATTTAACTGTCGAGGTAATGAGATGTAACTTGGCGCTTTTTGTTGATTTCATATCTTTTGTACAAATGATACACATATTTGGGTTATCACCCTTGCTCAGCTTGCCCGCCTTTACTACTGGCCCGGAATGTTTCGGGATACCGCCAACTACATGAAGGGCTGTAGATCGTGCCAAGAATATAAGGCATCGCAGCAGGGCACCGCCGAGAAAATGCACGCCACACCGGTGGAGTGACCGTGGCAGATAATCGCGGTGGACTTGGTCGGGCCGCTACCCCGCTCCAGCGCCGGGCACGCCTGGATACTCGCGACACAAGATAAACTCACCAAGTTCACCGAGATCAAGCCGTCACGACGAGCTACCGCAACCGCGGTCACCCGCGCCATCTACGAAGGAGTGATCCTCCGACACGGCACCCCCGAAACCTTGATCTCAGATAACGGGCGACAATTCACGAGCTTTCCAATAGAGCACAACATAAGGCCGCAAAGCTGCTATCAAAATACAAAGGGACTTTCAAGGTCGCGCGCATAGTCTCACCAGTCATTGACTTACGCGACGTAAAAGGGAAATATACGCGAAATATTCACGTAAGCCAGCTAAAAGAATGCGGGAAAAAACACGGCGAAAATACCCCCACGCAAGCCAAAAGCCGAGCCGACGTAGCAAAGATCGACGCAAGCCCACGGCAGTACCTTACGGCACTTCAGACCGTGAACATGTCGGTCCATGCCGAATTCGCGAACGATATAGAGTTGAGCGCAAAATTCGAGGAGATGTTGGCCGGGTGTTGCCGAACCTCCACCCAGTGCTCCGCCAACCGCCACGCTAACGCCCACGGACATCCGGGCCGCCGTGCGCGAACGGGCAGCCGACCGGGGAACCGGGGACCCCACCGCCAGACGATCGACGCGGCCACAAAAACCGGCCACTCCACCGGCCCGGCGGGCGATCCTCATCACACCGCCCCCCCGCCCCATCAAGCATGGGCCAGCACGCCCGCACAGCCTCACGGGGGACCACGCGAGACCAAGGGCCGACCGGACTCCGCACACCTCTCTCTCTCCAGTTAGAGAGAGTGCAACACCAACGGGAAGCCGCCGCCGCGCGCCGACCGATCCCACCGACAAGGCCGACCGACACCCCGGCAGTGAAATCTCGGGCCGCAACAGTAACCATCCACGGTCCTCATCACCAAGCCACAGTGTCACGGCCACCAGATCGCCAGGCCACCCGCCATCCGTCCGGAGCCGCGGCGACACCATCTGCGCCGAAGGAGCCACAGTTCGAGACAGCAGCCGTTACCTCGGACAGCGCCCGGACAAGCGGCCCCACCACCAAGGTCGCTGTGCCAGGAGACCCTGGAAATACCCACCAAGGCCATTCAAGAAGCGCGACGTTACCGGGCAAGGACCACTAACGGCCACTGGGTGCTGCGATGGGACCGCACCAGCCGCCTGATCCTGGCCCGTTTCGTCCCCAAGAAGGGTCACCCCTAAAAAGGAAGAGGGGGATGTGACGAGGCAAGCCCGTCAATGTACATACTTTTGTTGTTTGCTCCGCGATAGCACTTAATGTATCATATTCTTTATCGTTATTATATTACTGTAGGTTATCCTACCAATCTTTAGTTTATGTCCGCGATCCGTTTTTATGGTTATTTCTTGCGACTACAGATCTATTTTCCGGTGTGTACCGAATTCCGTTATGAATACCAGCTATAATCACGTTTACGGCACATGCCGCAGCGCGCAAGCGTCTGCGCCCCGTACACCGACCCCGGACGGACCTTAGGCCGCTCCGGGGTATATAAGCCGGCCGGTTTAGACAGACGGGACCGATTCCTTTCCCGAGCACTCGAGGAGCTGACTCGAGAGCAGGACCATTCTCCCGACATTTCGAGGTGCTGACTCGAACTCCTGAGCCTTCCGGTCGAGGTGCTGACTCGACTCCCGTTATCCGAGGTGCTGACTCGGATTTCGCTCCGGTCGAGGTGTTGACTCGACTTTCCGTTCTCCGAGGTGTTGACTCGGAGTCCGCTGCGGTCGAGGTGTTGACTCGACTTTCCGTTCTCCGAGGTGTTGACTCGGATTCCTCTCCAGTCGAGGTGCTGATTCGACCTTCCGTTCTCCGAGGTGTTGACTCGGAGTCCGCTCCTGTCGAGGTGCTAACTCGAATTCCGCCCCGGTCGAGGTGTTGACTCGACTTCCCGTTCTCCGGGGTTTGACTCGGACTCCATTCCGCCTCCGTCAAGGGGTTGACCCGACGTACCCCAACGTCACCGCGTCCCCAGCTCTTTCGGCTCCGCCGGCCACGAGACCGATCCGACCGCCGCCGTTGAAACAAAGCGTTGTAAATAAACCCGTGTACATAAAACCCTCCCGTAGTAATTAGTTTGTAGAGTTCGTGCCGAGGCATATCCGCGCCGAGCCTGTTTCGCCGATCGTACCTCGCCGATTTTTACCTCGCCGGTAACGAACAAGGCATATCCGCGCCGAGCCTGTTTCGCCGANGATTTTTACCTCGCCGGTAACGAACAAGGCATATCCGCGCCGAGCCTGTTTCGCCGACCGTACCTCGCCGATTTTTACCTCGCCGGTAACGAACACCTGTAGTATGGCAAGAGACGAATAAAAGTATACTTGATTTATCCTTTGCCAGTGTCGTAATTTCTTTTCCTTCCCTCCACCCGAACTTTGGCGCCTACCGAGCTGTCCGGTGAGTGGAAGGCCGGGCGAAGCCGATAGCAAATCGGCTCCGTTACATCGTAATACATCAAGTACGATGATGGTTTCGATGAATTGTACGATTGCATGTATTTGTTGTTGGCTCGCGCGTATCTGTTGGAACATTGATTCAGACCGCTTGTCTGTATACCGCGTTCGACGAACATGATCATGTCAATGTCACTAAATAATTCGAAATTGACGCGTGTGTATTTTAACATCGCGTCCCATGTAAAACCCGGTAGAGTATAGTAATACGCGGGATCGAGTTCGTAACTAGTGACGCAATTATCGAAAGTTTTGGAAGATATCAACCAACAACAAGATGTCAGTTTTAAGGTACAGATCGTTGTACTCGCTGAGTGTTCGAATAGAGAATCGCTGTTACACGTTGGCGGCGTGCGCGTAATCGCTCTCGGATACGATGTCACCCGTCAATGAATTATGAAAAGATTCGCACGATGATAAACACTTCTTCTCAAAATTTTCAACGCAGTCAATGTACTCGAAAGGATACCTTTGTACGAAAAGATACCTTTTTGTGTCAGCAGATTGAAATTTTCTGCTCATAAATTACAAGATTCGCGCTGCAATATTCTTAGCTTATCTTGGCTGAGAAAAGATGACAATTTGTCTAGACTGGTGTTGAGAAATTTTTATGAATCGATAAATCGCAATTTTATATAGATTTTCTGATCGTCTATGGTGATTTTAATATTTTTCGTAAATGACATATATTTTTCCTTTGTTATCGGAAGTAAATCTACTTGTTCTTCATACGCTGTAGCTATTTCTTTTATGATAAAATGCGCATCATATCCTGATAAATTATGAAAAATTACGAGAATGCAATGTGAATCTTTATAATTTAGGTTGCAATTTGAATGAGCTGGACCTCTGTATCGACCGGTCAAATAGCAATCGTGTACTCATCCGGACTCATACGAACGGTTTTTCGCATACGTGACAGTGCAAAGTGTTGTTAAATTTTTCATAGTCGAAATCTACAATGGGTATATTGGCAGCTATAATAGTCTTTACATTATGCGCTAAATCTGTAAGTTATTCGGCGAATCATGCTACGCAATCTTTATCGCGATGAAATCGATAAAAAAATGTTGAGTTGTCGATGAGCAATGTACATAGTATCCTACACTAAATATCCGATGTTCGTACATGTGGCTTTTCTCCATCTTTTCCAAGATGCACTTAAGGTTGGTGTACACGATAAATGGGACTCATTCCTTCCTGCAGTAGTTGTTGAAACTCAGCCACTTGTCGTTGCTCGGCAACCTAATCGCGCAGTCGTTCATCTGACCGCAGTCTGTAGAGTGGACCTCTAACTTTTCATTTGAATCAAAGTAGTGTAGGCATCTGTAAGAACATTACTTATTAAAATATAAAAAATATTTCTTAATTTTTAGTAAATGTTTACATCGCAAAAGAATTTCTTGTGTTCTTTTTTTATTTACGAGCTGACGAGGCGAGACGGATTTTTTATCCATACGAAATGTCCCATGTCGTTATCATCTTGTATGTACAGCAAATTAACATATTTGTCCATTTTTTGATTGGTGAGCTGAATCGGAAGGATCGAGAGTTCTTTCTTTTTCTCGATGCAGTACACGTTGATAGAGGTGTCATTGAGATTTTCAAACTTTTTAATTTGATTTAACGTCATCGGAAACTCTATATCTTTAAGATTTAGCACTGTCATATAATGAGGATATGATGATTCCCGTTCTGTATGACTTTCAACCGGATGCAGAGCGGCTACCACTGACCACGCGAAACATGTATTGTCTTTTGATTGTACATTAACTACCGCTCTCTTAATTTTAATTTCCCGTAAATGGATCTGACAGTTTGCGTGCAAAGGATTACTTGTTTACATTAATAATCAAATTTAGTATACGCGATAACGCGCCCATCCGCTATCACATTCTTGAAATTTTTCCAGCGATGCTAAGGTAGGCTCTACAACGCGTAATTCATATCACTCTCGCAAATCAGTCGAATGAAAGAGTTCATAATTTCTCGTGGCAATACTTTTATTCGCACTTTTGTCACCCGTCACAAATTTACTATTAAACGCATTATTTATCTTGAGAGCGTCACGCTTCTGCAACACATCTCGCACACAATCGAGCACAATTTCTCTTGCATCTTCGAAAAATTGGCGAAGTTCGATATGCTTCGTTTATTACTGCACTAGTTAATATACTTTTGAAAGCTCATCTGTCGCTCGCCATCTAAATCCCACGCTGTATCCGGCGCCCACATGCATCGTCGAAAAGGTCCACGTACCGAATTTTTAAAACTTTCAAGTCGCGCGATATGTGCGACCAACGATTGTCTGTTACCGATTGATAATCGCGGATTTTAATTCGACTGTGTTCATACAACGACTCGATGAACTCGTCGCAACGCTGTTCCCACACGATGTAGTCTTCTCGCGTATTCAATCAAGCTGCTTGCTCTACCAAATCACGCTCTGTTTGCTCCATATCGATGTGTTGCTCAAGACTTTCAACTCGGCCACTGACAGGCATACCTCAATCTTTTGATTTTAAACAGAGATGTATCATGTACAATAATTTCAGATGTCGTATCAAATTTTACTATGTATTATCGCGAGACATGTTGCGACATGTCTTTGAAAAAGATCATTGACTTACGATGATCGTATTGAATTCTTGAAAAATATCATATTTAATGCCATTAACCTAAGTAAAAAAACGCAGTTATTCGATAGTGTAATCGCGAGATGCTTGAAAAACACCATCGACTTACGCGAGAATTGTCATCAGCGCGTGAAATTGCAAGTTTTGCATTTTGATCTCAATAAGTTGATTCGTTACTGAAAAATGGAGGGCAGATTGCGCAAAGTAAAAAGAGCTCTGGCAGTAGTAATGCATCAGTCGCTCTGTAAATGATCCTCAGAAAAAATATCTGTGTAGATTGATACCTTACACAATCAAAAGTGAAGCATGAAAACGAATAAGCATTACTGTTCTTCGGTGATACATTTACTTCGTGATAGAGAGTTTGGAAACTGAAGTTATCAAAACGCGCTTACTGAGACGATATTCCAAACATAGGACATGACAGATATGTTAAAATATCGATGTTTATGATAGACATTTTAATGAATATAGATTGTTATTCTTCTGTTACGTGCCAAGGTGCGATTCGCGCGATTAATGATGTGCCACGTCCGTACAACGAAATTACTACACATGAGATTTTACTGGGAATGTATATCCTCAACGTTATTAAATTATGCAAAGATATCTAAATTGAAGTGAGAGTTTGGACAGAAAGGGACCTTCAAATGACTATAGATGCGAGAAAAATAATTTCCAATTTGGATATGCCATTGGAAAATAAGGAGTGAGAAGCATTACAAAATATGAAATGGGGAGCATTAATTAATGAGACTTATGATGACACTGATTCAGTTGGTTATTTCACTAATTTTACAACGCGCATATTGCAAAACTCCAGATGTGTGGGAGGAATATAGATTTAAAAGAGACATGGGATTATTACTATGTCAGTTACTCACAGGAGTTCGAACCGCTCATACTACCTAAAGCCGCGTTTTAAGACGAATATGTACAGAGTATGAACAATTACGTTCCGAGACAAACGGTAAGTTTTAATTCCATATAACATTTTATTTTTTAATATGTTAGAAATTTATATACAACTGACTGTATTTTTACAGTACATCTCATAATTCCGGTTATACACCACGCATCTTGGGAAGAAGATTTGACTGACCGCTTATAAATACTTGGACATTGACATCAGCGTAGGATCTATGTCCTTTGTGAAAATGCTGCTTGGTGATAATAAAGGCAATCAGATATTGCCTCATGCAACGTGAGAGATATTCATTGCAAAACGTGCTGATAATGAGAAACTTGTGCAGTCAATCGCACCTGCATCATTATCGATTCGAGATCTGGTTATAAATCTTGTAAAAATATGTGATGCATTGTAAAATTGACATTGTATGATACTTGTATGTACATGAAACTAGCGACTATACATTTTTATTCACACTCGAACATTGTGTTGAGCATATATATTTCGGGCTATGTCAGTGTATGCACATGGTCAGTGAAAAATTTAAACAATTTGTAACCTATTTACGTCGAAACTGTGTGACCAATAAATGTGATGCTGCAAACATTTTGCGCAAGATTTATGATATAGAATCAAATACAGAATGCGAATTAATAGCATATGTTTTAGATAACATTGTAGACGATGCATTACATAAAAAATAAACATATGTTAAATAGATTTCTTCCTATTGTTCCTTCTTATTCAGCAGTTTCGAATTACAGTGCCGTGCTCGGCTTGTCGTGAAAAATTATTATATACTCTTCAAAATAAATATATAAAATATAAAATTATTTTTAAAAATAATTTATAAAAAAATTTTTTATAAACGCGAAGGAAAACTATAATATTGATAGAGAGAAGAAGGAGATGAGAACTACGAGAGAAAAGAGTGGCGCGTAAGAGAAAGGAGTAAGTAGAGAGAGCCGGAGCGGCGGCGGCAGCGGTGGCAGCAGCAGTGGCAGCAGATCTCGGACACCGGACTCTACCTCGCGGACTTCGGACTGTACCACGCGGACCCCGAGCCCTATCCCGCGGACTCCGTGACGTAATTTCCTGTGACGTCACCCCCTCCCCCTTCCGTGACGTCAGCCGCAAATTCCCCCCGCACCCCTCCCCCCTCGGAGTTCCAGGATTAGAATCGACCTAGCTTACCTACTATTGTTTATAGCATTGAGTATCTCCAAAATTTTCGAAAGGTAAGACCCATAAGTAATTTATGAACAGTAAATGATGTTTTTTACAAAATCTTTTTTTTTCAGTTTTGCTTCCTTCGACATCTGGAGAAAAGTGAGAGTTTTCTTGGATGTTACGCATTTTCTGGATTCTTATTTGTATACATTGTATACAAATTACATTAATATACATTATATACAAATTTAATAAAATTTAACATTATTCTGTTAAATTTCTTATTATGTTAAATTTAACATTACTTAATAAAATTTAACAAAATTAATGTATTAATTATTATATTTCAATTTCATAATTATTATATCTTAAATTTCATAATTATAAAACATTTAGTTTTAACATAGCCTAATCTTGTTAGACAGATAATTAGACGAAAAGATATCTAAAAGAAAATTAGAATAAATCTTTGATTTACACAGACATTTTTTAAACAAAGACATAGTTTATCTTTTCCGTTCTCTCCAACGATTCTTTCCTACATTTGTATGACTCCATGTAGGACTCCATCCTCAGACATCATACCCATTCTTTCAATAATTTTAAACATCGACTTCTTATATCTCACCACAATAAATTTATGGGTTTATTAACTAGAACCAACAAAGAAACAATCGAAAATATTAATAAAATTAAATATTCCTATCTCCCTTCTTCCAACAAATTTTGTTTTAACATTCGCAAACTCTAACAATATTAACATTGTCGTCGATCTTCACAAATTTCACCATATGTCAAATGACCCCTCAAAACATATCAATAGTAAGTGGTTTATCTGAGTGATCCCACGGGAAATATTCACACTATTGCAATTTGGAGAAAGATTTTGCCTTCCGTTTTATCTCAATAAAACAATCGTAATACATGAGTTCATTAAAGACATAGAGAACAACACGGTGTTCCACAATTCTAATAAACAGACATTAATCCGTAATATCTCCATTCCACAATTATACAAATTTTCAAAAAACACACCTTCTAGAATTTGTCTGATTCTAAATTGATTCGATTGCATAATGCAACAAAACAATTTTGTAATAACAATAAAGATTTAATCTTTACCAGAGCAGACAAAGAAAATATTACAGTAGCAATGGATAAACGTTCTATCTCACTAAAATAGAAGAACTGCTCAGCGACGTTAAAACTTATACTGTTGTAAAAAAAAATCCCATAAAAACTCTAAAAAACAAACTCAATAACACACTTAAAAAACGGTTAGATAGGGATTATATTACAAAATAACAATATTTCAACTTACGTTCGAACAACTCTATTTTACCCAAGACTTACGGACTGCCTAAGATACAACACTCCTTTTAGAATCATTGTATCATCAGTTAATACAGTTAATACCTTGTACGCATTAGCTTCATATTTGCAAAATGTCATTTCAGACAGCCTTGAAAATGCGAATAGTTACATAGCAAACAGTTTCGAATTATACAATTTACTTTCTGACACGCTAGTTCGAGAATCAGACATTTTAGTTTGACTTTTTACCAACATACTACTTGATCTAGCTATATTGAGAGCATCAATCAGTAATAGGTGGACTTTTATACAACAGAATACAAAAATCCCCATGAATGAATTTATATCTGTTATTGAATTTGTTCTTTCGTTAACGTTTTTTACTTTTAATAACACAATTTACAAGCAAACATTTGGCACTCCCATGGGGTCGCCTCTTTCGCCCATTATTGCTGATGTTGTCATGCAGGATCTTGAGATGCATTGCCTGAACAAAATTAATTGCTAGCTAACTTTTTACTTTCGATATGTCGATGACATTGTGATGGCTGCTCCTCGTGACAAAATAGACTTAATACATAATACGTTTAACAGTTACCACGAGAGACTAAAATTCATCATAGACTACGAGAAGGATCGCTCTCTTGGCTTTTTTTAGCCCAATGGTTAAATATATTAGATAACAAAATACAGATTGATTGGTTTCACAAAACAACCTTTTTGGGATTCTTGTCGTATTACTCAAGTCATCCGTTATGTCATAAAGTCGGCACGATATATAGCTAATAGATAGAGCTTTTTACTGTCACACCCCAGATTTCACCAGAAAAACATAGAGTTCATCATCGGTTTACTCTTTGAGAATGGGTACCCCCTCAATCTCATCTTTGAAAAAATAAATAGTAGAATTAAAATAAGTAAAACACAAAGAGCATATAAGCTTAGCAGGATGTCCTTGCTTATTTACTTAAAAATATGAACTAAAACAAACGTTTCGACCCTCAATCGGGTCCTTTTCAATGTCATATTATAATGTTTAAAATTCTAAATTGACAAATTGTTTAACGCAGTATTTAACATTATTCGTCGCGTATGATCGCTAAGATTGACAGTTATTGAATAATATTTAACGCACAATATAGTATGTCGTTTGGTAGTGTTGAAACGCTATTGGCGTGGTGTCGCATTCTCTTCTCCAAGATTCTTCTCTTGGAACCGCAACCGTATCTCATGTAACATTCAAAATTTGTGAAAATGAGATATTCAGTTATCACTAATCTCATCTAGGTCTAAATCACACACAAGAGTCCATGTGTCTAAAATTAAATAAAACCGAACTGTGTAACAGCAATTACAAAAGAATGATGGCAAGAAATTGTAATTATATATTAAATTATTAAAAGAGATAGATATCAAAAAATAAAATATTAAAATACCTGTGAATGACTGTAATCAAATTGCTGTATATTAACCCATTAAGTCCTGAATGGACGTTTTTTCATTGCATTTTTCGAACGTAGTATTTTCTAAAGAAAAGGGTTGTAAAAACTTTTAAAGTAGGCATTTCAGACGTGAAATTAACTGAACTTTCAGAATTTAATATCAAATTTCCCGGAAAATGCACCTGTAACAAACTATACATGGTTTTTTTCTAAAAAACGCGCATTTTTTAACTTTTTTTTTTATCTCGTGTTTTCACATTGAAATCATTTTAGAATTCCTGTTTGAATTAAAGAAATCGCGTGTTCGAATCTTAAACTTTAAATTGTGTATGTGAGCATTTCAAAATTTAATACGGAAGCAATCAAAATGGCGGTCCCAACGCGGAAAAATCGTCAAAAACTTCAAAAATTTTTTATTTGTAAATGATGAACTCTTGAAAAAAATTTTACTGAACAAAAAGTTTTTAAAATTGATCAAGGAATACGCTGTAATTTTTTACAAAATTTTTTGAGACGTTTTTATATTTTTCAACAAAATTTGGCGATTTTGTATTACATGTACACTTTTTTTACTACTTTCAACAAGTAATATTATCAATTGCGCCAGAGAGTGCTACCTTTTTATTTTACGAAACCAATGTTTTTGCTCACAATGGATGATAGAATCTTTGATAGATAATATTTTTTTGATGTAGAAATTACTCTGTCAAACTATTGTGCGGAGGTTCGCGACATATAAGAAAATGCAATCCAATAACAAGTCACAAAAATATATATATTTTTTTATTCTTTTGGATGATATCTAGTCATTGATCAAATCAATTGTGTTCAGAGAACAGAAGTGAACAAAAAGGAATGAAAATTATTATACGTTGAAAAGAAAGTTACATATACAAAATAATATAAAAAAATTCTGTTATATCCCATATGAATTTGATTATCAACTAATTACTCAAAAAATGATGGACTATAACAGTGCTCGGAATTAAATGCACATTTCAGCCCGATTTCCGAGGCGCAGCTCACCGTCCTCCCACTACCGCTCGTAGCTCGACGGCCGAGCCGCCGATCGCTCACGTGACGCTGTGCCTCAGGAGCGTCGCGATAAGAAATATGCTGGAACCGTACCTTTCGGCAAATTATCATTAAAATATTTTCCTTCCTACATAATTTTTATTTTTATAACCAAATTCAATTTTCTATTATTAACATATTATACATATTCTACGATTCATTGTAGAATATGTATAATACACAATTATACAATAATATAATTAACAATAATTRCAACACGATAGTTACAATGTGAACAATAGCTTTCCACATCACCTTTGAGGTACTATTATAGATGCGTTTTTTTTAAGTGGTTTCCCCAGGAGGCCTATTCCACTAAAAAATAACGAAGAAGCTGATCAAATATGTTCTCTAATCATTAGAGAATGTTGTTTTCCTGTCAAGTCACATATTTGATCAGCTTCTTCGTTATTTTTTAGTGGAATAGGCCTCCTGGGGAAACCACTTAAAAAAAACGCATCTATAATAGTACCTCAAAGGTGATGTGGAAAGCTATTGTTCACATTGTAACTATCGTGTTGTAATTATTGTTAATTATATTATTGTATAATTGTGTATTATACATATTCTACAATGTATCGTAGAATATGTATAATATGTTAATAATAGAAAATTGAATTTGGTTATAAAAATAAAAATTATGTAAAAAGGAAAATATTTTAATGATAATTTGCCGAAAGGTATGGTTCTAGCATATTTCTTATCGCGACGCTCCTGAGGCACAGCGTCACGTGAGCGATCGGCGGCTCGGCCATCGAGCCACGAGCGGTAGTGGGAGGACGGTGGGCTGCGCCTCGGAAATCGGGCTGAAATGTGCAYTTAATTCCGAGCACTGGACTATAAAAAAGAACCGCGGAATAATCGTCAAAAACTTCAGGAATTTTTTATTTGAAGATGATAGACTTTTGGAAAAAATTTTGCTGAACAAAGTTTTTAAAATTGATCAAGGAATACGCTGTAATTTTTTTAGAATTTTTTAGAAGACTTTTTAATTTTTCAAAATCGCCAAATTTGAAAAATGTAAAAATGTCCCAAAAAATTCTGAAAAAATTACAGCATATTCTTTGATAAATTTTAAAAATTTTTTGCTCAATAAAATTTTTTTCAAAAGTTCATCATTTTCAAATAAAAAATTTCTCAAGTTTTTAACGATTTTTCCGCGTTTGAACCGCCACTTTGGTTGCTTCCGCATTAAATTTTAAAATGCTCACATACACAATTTAAAGTTTAAAATTCGAGGACGCGATTTCTTCAGTTCAAACAGAAATTCTAAAATGATTTCAACGTGAAAACACGAGATTAAAAAAAAAAGTTAAAAAATGCGCGTTTTTCTGGAAAAAAACCATATATAGTTTGTTACAGGTGCATTTTCCGGGTAATTTGATATTAGATTCTGAAAGTTCAGTTAATTTCACGTTAGAAATGCCTACTTTAAAATTTTTTACAACCCTTTTCTTCAGAAAATACTATGTTGAAAAATGCAATGAAAAAATGTCCATTCAGGACTTAATGGGTTAATATTCGATGGTAACAATAGAACCGTATATATGTCGACTATATGAGGCGAAATGAGTTGTTAATTTTAAATGACACCTTGACAATATGAGAGAAGAGTAAGAAATCACATTATTGGGCAAAATCAATAGGTAGGGGATAAGTTGCGAATAATAAGGAAAATCTCAGGTAACAATTCCGTCACTCTGTTTATTGATCCCGTGGTGTTGTCTTTTTATGTGAATCATTTCTGATACGCATCTCTTATACCATGATGCTTCTCTGTCAAGAATCTGTGTACCTGACCAATCAAAATCATGGTTGAAAGTCAATCTGTGATCTGATACTACAGAAAGGGAACCTGAAGATTTTTTAGGTCCATAACATGTTCTTTGACCCTAATTTTTAATGACCTTTTCGTTTGGCCAACATAACTTGCATCACAATCATGGCAATTAATTTTATACAACCCCGCAATAGGAAACCGGATTTAATTTGTCTTTACCTATTATTATATATTTTTGTAAGGAGTTCGTTGTTGTATTCGCTAAATTAAAGTCATACTTTTTTGTTATATTTCTAAATGATTCTGAGATATCCATTCTCGGATATCCATTCTGTAAAAGTATTCTAATAGACTCCTTAATGTTCGTAAGATGAAAACTTGGATGTGTTAATAGCAAGGTTCTATCAAATAACCCCAAAATGACGCCTTTTTTGTGTTCAATGGGATGGTTAGAAAAAAAGTTTAGATATCTCCCAGAGTTGGTGGGCTTTTTGTAAAGATCGAACTTAATAACTTTGTTCTTACCGATGAGATCTTGCCTCGAGCCTATGGGTTAATGAAGATCCACAAGGAGAATTACCCTCTCAGAATAAATAATTTCTAGCATAAACAGTCCTTCTTATTCTCTAGCAGCATACCTACACAGCATAATTTACAATAGTATCACTAAAAACATTTCAGGCATATACATAATAGTTTTCATTTAGTCAATAAACTGAATGGAAAGCTCATTCTATCCACAAGTTGTTATCGTTGGATGTGGTCTCTCTTTTCACCAATGTTCCAAAAGAACTAATTTGTAACAGTGTGGGAAAACGTTGAAATTACGTCTCGCGCAACACAAGAATATCATTTAATGAGTTTATAATAGCTGTGCCACTGATTATCAACTCGATATTTTTCACATTCAATAACAAGTTCTATAGACAAATCTTTGGCACACCCATGGGCTCTCCGTTATCGCCAATTTTAGCAGATATAGTTTTACAAGATTTAGAAGAGGCTGCCCTTGGTCGCATACCCGCTGAACTCCTTTTTTATATTAGATATGTCGATGATATTTTGCTTGCTGCTCCGGATAATCTATTGGATGTAATTTTGGAAATTTTTAATTCATTTCACGAAAGACTCAAATTTACTATGGAGATCAGCGAATGCGACCGGATCAATTTTTTGGATGTCACCTTGATAATTGAAAACGAAGTTATTAAATTTGACAAAAAACCCACCAACTCTGGGAGATATCTAAATTTCTTATCTTAACCATCCCATTGAACACAAAAAAGGCATCATTTTGGGGTTATTTGATAGAACTTTGCTATTATCACATCCAAGTTTCCATCTTAAGAACATTAAGGAGTCTATTAGAATACTTTTACAAAATGGATACCCGTTACAGTTAATTTTTTCTACAATCAATAATAGGATTAGAAAATTGATTATAAATGGCATCAAGGAACGGGTAAAAATGTTGACTCTGATAATACTCCAACTAGAAGGTTTTTTACGGTTCCTTACATGAAGGGTATCTCAGAATCATTAGAATCATTTAGAAATATAACAAAAGAATATGATTTTAATTTAACGTATACAACAACGAACTCCTTACAAAAATATATAATAACAGGTAAAGACAAATTAAATCCGGTTTCCTGTTGCGGGGTTGTATATAAAATTAATTGCCACGATTGCGATGCAAGTTATGTTGGCCAAACGAAAAGGTCACTAAAAGCTAGGGTCAAAGAACATGTTATGGACCTAAAAAAATCTTCAGATTTCCTTTCTATAGTATCAGATCACAGATTGACTTTCAACCATGATTTTGATTGGTCAGGTACACAGATTCTTGACAGAGAAGCATCATGGTATAAGAGGTGCGTGTCAGAAATGATTCGCATAAAAAGAGAACACCACGGGATCAATAAACAGAGTGATACGGAAGTTACCTGAGATTTATTTCCCTATTATTCGCAGCTTACCCCCCACCTATTGATTCTGCCCAATAATGTGATTTCTTACTCTTCTCTCATATTGTCAAGGTGTCATTTAAAATTAAAAACTTATTTCGCCTTACACAGTCGATACGGTTCTATTGTTATCATCGAATATTAATATACAGGGTAATTCAGAATGATTCAGAATTCAGATTCGTAGTAGGATTCGTCTAACAATTCTGTGTCTGTCTGTGCATTGATACCATTTGCTTGTTCTTTGATACAATATTTCTGAAATTGATCTTTTATAATAATCCTACGACGTTCTTGACATTCTTTCCAAGTTTTAAGTCTCATTTTCATTTCAAACACTATATATTTTCTCACTAGCGCTTAAAACATCTAGTAGTTATTTTGGACCAATAATTATTATGACACACACTATACAAACAAATAAAATATCTTGTCACGTTAAATATTTATTTCATCGTTCTGAACTAAGTTGATTATTACGTAGCAAACGCCGAAATACAGATATCACAAAATTCAACATTTCCTTGTCATAGACAGAAATGGAACCGCACATTACCGTTTTAATATGTAAGTTTTACTCTGTTTAATGTTTAATAGTAATAATAATCTGAATTGGCCATTAATTGTACCGCATATACTTTAAGTTGGCTTTTTATGAATGATTATTGGTCATAATTGTAATGTTTTATATTAATGGATAGAATTGACCACTGTACACCATGGTTTATCTGAGCTACATTGATCTTTCGGAAATAACCGTTTTCTCATCTTCAAATGAAGAACTGGTTCATTTTTATAATGTAATTTTATTTAAATTCACACTTGCGTCTCTGACAATCTCATCGCTACAATTGACACCATTATATAATTTAATTTAAACATAGGTAGTCTACCATAATTTTATAACGACCAAAATCACGAAATCAAGATCGCCTTGACGTGCGAAAGAATAAGATCGTTGCGTATTGTTTACAAATTGTTTTTATATTTTAAGACATGCTTTTATAACATCATTTTCTACTGTAACTAATTTTAATTTTATATTTTTGTACTGAAGAAGACCAAGTTAGGTCGAAACGTTTACGTTCGAATTTTAAACTCTATGTTATCTTTTATCTATTATTATGTTGATTAAAATTTTTAAATGATATAACAACAACTGTTTGTCGGCCCTTATTTTCCTTATATGTTGACTAAAAGAAAATGTTAAAAACGACTAAAGGATATCTGAAACAAGTCTTAAAGGCAACTAAAAGAAGTCCTAAAGACGATTATAAGATATCCATAATAAGTCATCTTTTAGTCATCATGTAACATCTATTAATCTGGTAGCCAATGCAGCACAATCGGATAAAACATTTGTGCCTCTTTTATGCTAATTTGTTCCTTTATTCGCGATTTTGTTGCTCAATTCAATTAAAAAAATGTTGCTGATTCAATAAAAATGTTGGTGTTAACTTAAAGTATGGTTAGCACAGTCACTAAAAAAAAATAAATTAAAAAAAACAAATACGTATTTTTTTAAAGCTATTTTGATGCTAATTAGTTGTTCCATTTCTAAGATGGTTGTACCATTCTTAATTAAAAAAAAAAACAGCTTTACGCTGAACTAACACAACACAATTAAATAATTTCATTACATATTTTGTCATATTATGTCTAACTGATTTTGTTGGTTAATATTCCAATTAAACACGATTTTATTGCTTCACTCCTAATTGTCCAAAACCCCCACTTACTTCGCGCCAACACAACGCTTTAAATTTGCTAATTTACCGAATATTTCGATGAATGTTTGTTTAGGTTTTTAGATTACGCTGCATTGGTTGTGCTTAATAGACATCATCATATGAACAAGGATATAAAGATGATTAGCTGTGGGATATCTGTCGTCTATCAGTCACCTTTTCGTCAACTATATTCTCTCTCTAAAACATATCTTTACTGTCTAACAATTTAGACATCTTTTAATCATCTTTTAGATGACTTGATGCTGTCTGGATAACTTTAAATATAAAACTTTACAATTTTTATATAAAACTTTTTTTTTTAATGCTTTATTTTCAAGACAACTGACCGTATCAATTAAAATAAAACATACTGTGTATGTGTGTGTGTGTGTGTGTGTGTGTGTGTGTGCGCACGTACGCGCGCGCGCGCGTGTGCATGCGTGTGTGTATATTTCATTTAAAATTTGAGTTTTTTTACTTAAAAATGTCGAATTTACAATTTTCTTATTCTCTCAAATCTCTTAAATCATTTATTTTTTCAGTAATAAAATATAAATATTATTTTCAAACAATAGCGTATGCTCGCACGCGCGAAGATTGAAAGTAACTTGTTCGGAAGTTATAAGCTTCTACACAGATTACTCGGGCGATTATAATTTAAACACTTACATTAGTAAACATCACTAGATCGACGGGAGAATAAAATGCGTTTACAATCATTGGTTTTTGTATCAACATCAAAATAATGTTCATTCTCAGATGACGATCGAGACCAGAATTAGGCCATTTGCCAAAGTATATTCCTTTACGAAAATCTTCGCTCTAAACATATATATTCAAATTGATTAATTTTGAGTTATAATCGTTTTAAGATCATTAAAACTTACCGCATTTGTAAGCATAGTACCATACCATGCATATGAAAATGTTTGCATTAGTTTCGATACAGCGTATGTAAAAAATGCAGATGTATTAACAAAATTAAACTCTGAAAACTATTGCAATTATTTAACAATTAATATATTAAATCATAGAATATTTGCGTAATGCGATACCATCGTACACAATGTGAAAAAATTGCAAGTACAGAGTAGACTTTCTTTCTATATTTATAGAAAACGCAAAAATTATTTAAAAAATTATTAAAAATTATTTTTTACTTTACTTTAATTAATAATAAATTTCACGAGAACACTATGATATTTTCTTCAACATTCATAAATATTCTCCAAATATAGAATTGAAAGACATTCAAATTTATTTTGTATTAGCGTAATACAATTGTACCAATCGTACGATTATATTATTAATTATTTTATAACCGTATAACACAGTGTTTTAAGTGTTACGAAATGGAATATCGATTTTTGCATTAATGTATGTAATGTATTCATGTAACGTACTGTCGCATTATACATCAATGCACAAAGAAGTATGGCGTTGGTGACAATGTGCCAAAAGACAATGGGTCCATAGATGTGCTCCAACGTGTTGCGGCATCGCAGTAATCTTTGATGCTTAGCTGCGCACGTCCTTAACAGATCCAAGAATTTCTCGGTGGATAGAGGATTCATGAGCCTAAAGGTCATGGCATGCATTGTTGAAGCGAACTGATAGACATAGAAGCCAAAAATGTTGTCGACGCTGCTGCTCGTAATGCTGCCAAGTGTCACTAAGCTCGTTTCGAAGAGCAGATGAAAATGATATAAAAAGTTGTCGGGAACGATCCAAAAGTGTCCGATTCCCTTGCTGAGTGGCAGAGTGTAGTTTGTGGTCAAATGGAAATGACAGAGATTACGAATTATAAAAATATATGGAGACCCAAAATGCGCCAACAATAATACTATATAAAGAGCGAAATATGTATATGCCAGAGTGTATATTGTGCGCAGGGGCGATAATATTATTGCCCGGATTTTTTCGTTCTGCATAAGCTCTTCCTCAAAAAGATCATTCAGCGTCTGATGATAATTTATCAGAGAATCACGATTTATCATGAAGCTCATCACCTTAAAGAACCAAAGATGCATGTTTTTTTTTCATCAGAAACAGAGAAGTTGCTAAGATCGAAAATTATTGACATGACACGTTTAATACCATAATTTTAAATTTGTAATATTTAAATTTTAAATTAAAATATTTTCTTCATTGCAAAAGATTTAACGTTACAAAGAAACGATGTTTATTAAAATAGTGTTTATTAAAAGACTTACTGATACATTAGCGCACTAAATATGCTCTACTTTATTTATTAACAAATTTTTTCTGTTGCGAATCTTCAATTTGAAAAATATATATAATACAAATAATACAAATCTGATTGATTTTTTAACGAATGTCAATATAAAAATAAATATAAAAACGAATTTATTTTTAGAATTAGCTGAAGAATAATATAATTTTGCAATTTATTTGGTTCGTCGGAGGGTAAATATATTATTATATTAGTGTATTATATATTAGTGCATTAATGTATACATATAAAATATTTTTTTGATTTTGTTCTCTTATATAAACATTGATGTGCAAGTTTTTTTAGATCGTACCTTGAGAGAAGCGCCAAATCCAGACATTGCTATGCCTACGCTTTTCATCATATACCCCAAATTATGTCTAAGGATATAACTCATATGCAGGTTTATCATAGTGTACATGATCATCGTCAAAAGCACACAAATTGACCAGTAGTTCTTGGATTTGCCGGATTTTTTGGGCATATACCAACAATCACCGATGGTGAGCAGAATCCGATGGATACGCTGGTATGTACGATATGCTTGCAATCGTTTATCATTCATCTTGATTTCTGCATCGAATAATTTAAGGATATCTCGTTTCTGAATTAGAAAAACTTAGTTTTTTAATGTCAGAAGATTTAAGTTTTTATAGTTGATTTAAAATTTGCTGAGAAGAAATTCGAATTTCCTTAATGAGAGGAAATATCTTTGATTTCCTATCTTCTCATTATGTCTTCATTGTGTCTTCTTTAAAAATTTTCTTGGAGTTTTAACGATGACAATAATAACGATCACGAATTTAATCTTTTTGATGATATTCAAAATAATCGATTGTACCAATGTTAACATTTTAAAATTGTGTTTATAAAATGCTAAACACATATATTTTTTAATACCCAACAATGAATCACATAATCTTATTATTATTTTATTATAATTTTTATCTTACAGAAATTTAGAGAAAGAAAGAAAGAGAGAATAATATGTTTCAAATATCTGTAAAAAAAATGATAAATTACACAGCCATACAAAAAAAAATTGACTTCCAGGCCCAGAGGTCAGACCATGTTTTTTATATGTTTTTTGGGTCGCTGAATAAGAATCTGAAGTCCATTTAACCCTATCACCTCACCATTTTTCATAACCTCAAAAAACTAATGTTCTTACACAAAAAAAATCGAATTTTGGGTCCTGATCTCAGACTACGTTTTTTATATGTTTTTGGGGTCGCTGAGAAAGAATTCCAAGTCCATTTAACCCTATGACTTGACCATTTTTTATAACCT
>JANQDE010000375.1:4171-17794 GCA_037157785.1 Cephalotes varians | reverse complement strand
ATTTTTTTGTGTGGCTGTGTTATCAAAGATTATCACTTTATGTCAATTTATAAAAACTTGAAAGAGTAAAAAGGAAACTGAAATTTCCTATTGCAACATCTGTGGGTTTTAAGAAATAACTTTTCTGTTAGAAAACTTTAAACTGAAGAAATATTGTGCTAGAATACTTGTCAACGTTTCCAATACGTTCGATACGATAGGTTCATAATTAATGTATCATGTACAAATGATACGAAATCAGAGGAACAGACTTTACCTTTTATCTTGAAAATTCAGACTGGATTGCAACTTGAAGTGACTTTGAAGAACCTATTCATTGACTATCATCTATTATATGTCTATAGAGGCTTTGAAAAATTAATGGCTAATCGTGGTCAATTTAATCTGTCAATAAAGTTTGATCGAAACAAATCATTCAGATCATTTGTTATGACTATAGACAAACTATAGACATATAAGGAAAATTACGCTTCAAAGAGAATAGCAAGATGTACCGCAAGATTGCATAGATTGAACTGCGAATCGCATGATTAGAGAAATATTTTTTCTTATTTAACTGATTAAAGGCAGACAAATTTACGATTCCCTTTTCTTTTATAAAGAGAGATAAAAAAGTTTTTATCTTCGTAATATTGTCGGTATACCGTTGTTAGATAGGCATACGCGAAGTAGAGTATCAAGAGACACGGTAGTGTCTCGCGCCAAGTTCATGCGCAAGACGGACCATGTATCTTAACACGAGACCAAAAGTTGAGACGAGCCGAGATTATCAGATCTCAATAACGGCTGAACCGAGTTGAGTTGATAATAAGCTCAATCGACAGCACATTCCTAAATTATATCAGAAAAATATGCTTATTTTTACTGTACGTGTTGTATGAAAAAAGTTATTATAATGTAAAGTGTAAAAATAAAAAATCTATCTTATGTATGTACACTCGCGGTAATCGATTCTGTCCCTTGGACATTTTCACAAATTGAAATGTGACCATCTTTCTACATCAATGCTTGACGAAAGCGATTAGAGCTTACGCCCGCTTACGACGCATTTGACATAAAGATATAACCTGAAAGAGATAGCCTATGTGCTTAAACTCCAGGAGGCTTCCACATTAGAATTTTAGATAAGTTTTCTTTTTTCTAAAAATGTCACGAATATATTTAAAAACAAAAACAATTGCTTTGTGAATTATGTTGTATTTTTCAGAAGCGTCTAGGATGTAATACATCTTTAAGGGGATCCTAAAGTCGGTCCTTCTTTACCGACAAACATGCTTAATTTTTCAAGACACTATTCTTTTAATTGCTTTATTTGATATAAATATCCTTTTCCACAATTAAAGTATGGACACTAATGTAGTTCCAACCGGTCGACTTCATGCCGAAAACGAAAGAAATTTAAAAAATTTAGATATCTTTTACCTATTCTTAGTCCAATATGGCGTCTAGAGCTGTCACATCTATGATTATTTGCTTCATACAAAAATTTGGCAGTATATTTGGATAAAGTGGGAGTGGTGGGAACTGCGAATAACATTCAGGAATAACGTAGAATTTGTACAACTAGGCTTAGAAGTCTAACAAAAAAGATTAGTGTCATGGAAATTTGTGAGCATACGTGCGTATGATCGCTTACGATATTGGCATAGTAGAGCAGAAGAGAGCGAAAAATTAGTTGCCCGGTGTTATGACAGAGGGCAGTATTCAAATCGGTAAAACAGTTAGTCTGCTCACCGAGCGATTGAACATCATTGGTTCTTACTCATAGATCCAACCAATCACATCGCTCGGCGAGCAAGCTACCCATACAGCACATAATATTAAAATTGATATCGTGATATTAAAAAAATATTGTAGTAATATTGCAATATACTGGAAATATAATCATGTAGTAAAGTTGTCAATAGACATATATTCTTATACACGAGGCACGCGAATTATGTTATTTAGAGAAATATTACGTACGGTGATCGTATATTATAAAAAGATAGTAGAACATCATATCAAAATTAAGATATTTTTTCATTAATCAAAGGAATATTGCAAATCACATACACATAAGACAAAATACATGTTATATCATATCTCATATTAATCTTGTCAATTGACAGATGTTATTTCTATTTTAGGAAAAGGGAAAGGTTTAATTATAATAATAATTTATTTGTTATACTGCAGACACAATCTTAGATTTTATTTATATATTTTCAAACTAAAGAATAAACTACAAAAATATCATTGCAAACTGAAGAATATCATTGCATAATGTTTCATACTTATTACATACATTTTACATAGATTAATGAATAGACAATTATTTTGCTAAAACAATCGTAGAGTTGTATGCGAAATGAATTTCATCTCATAAGACAAGATAAGAGAAAGCCCGTGATAAGCTAATTCGCGAGTATGATAACGCATATTCATTTACATTAGATTTTTACAAAAATGCGAATCTGTCTCTTGATATTTAGCTAGCGGAACTATGACGTATTCTTTACGAAAATGGAAATTCACGGAATATATCTATATATCTACTAAAAAATATACTTTTTTTTTTACTTTTTAATTTACCCTGTTTATTTAATAATCTTGTTGCGACCACATGAGATGAAAGTTTTACGTAAGAGAAAAAAGCGGAATCAAGCATCTCGGGATTTATGTAAAAAAAAATCATATATCGTGTGTACTGAAATAGAATTTTTATTAAGACAGTTCTGCCATTCTGTTCCTTCAAGGAAACAAATTTTACATACTAATTGACTCATTAGAATGGGTTTGAGCTAACAGAATAGCAAAGACAAAAAAAAAAGGTTCTTTTCATAGTCACACGCAAACCCATCTTTACAATTTGGAGAAAGAAAAATTATAACGTTATTTAGAACAAGAAAACTGTTTGTATAATTTTGTTTTATACCGCTTACAGATTGCTTGCGAAACGATAACACACAACGAAAAATAATTGTCTTGACAAATGCACATAAAAATCAGAAATACAGAGCGTATTTTATCTGCGCATAATTACGCGTGAGCTGCGAGTTATTTGTAAGTAGATATGCAAGCTGCATAATACCGCGAAATCATTTTACTATGTATCGTCCTTTTAGAGACGCGCTTTCTTTTTTCATTATGTAATTCTAATTGCATTAATTATAAAATACAAACACAGCAAATGTGGTTTCTAGAATGTGAAATCTCGCAATCTTATGCCGCTTGTAATTTATGAATAACCGAAACTCCGATTTCAACGTCACAAAATAAATCGATGTCCGTTATACAAATTAAAGACACCAAAGTAAAAAATGTTTACTTTGGTAACTTGCAACTGCGAAACGTGCCACTGGCATACTTCATCAGTTATTTTCCAGCATTTTTTTTTTCACAAAAAAGATATTCGTCTGTAATTTGGAATATAAGAACGGCAATTAAAAGCATATACGGCCGCAAGAGAGGTAAAGATTATAAAATTACCACGTTCTTCAGTCTACTCACATAACATTGCTAAGTAATGTTTCTCTTCTTTTTTTTTTGGATTTTTTAAGCTCACTTTTTTCTAAGTTTATATACTTCGCATAAACATCATTCTTTAGAAAGAGTCAAATACAGCACATGATTTGTAATAAATTTTTTATATCAATAAATGGACGAGTTTACGTTTATAAGTCTTCGAAATATACACAAACATCGTGCATAATTTAGAGATCACTAAGAAGTTTTAGTAAGAAATAATTTTGATTAGAATAGAATAATTTGTAAAATTCTTATAAAATAAAAAAAATTTTAATGTTTGCTTATTAGCAGGAGCTAATTGACTCTTTCGAAAGTTGAATAAAATATATTTCGCAAAATAGATTCCATAAAATGGATCTATCGATGTTTCCAATTACAGCGCAGTAAGACTAAGTATTTTCTTATTAGTTTATGTAATATTGCCAAAAGAATTTTCAAAGAATCGCCACAAGCAAAACAATAGGAGAAGYTAATAGAATAAGAACAGATTTTTGTAGTTTGTARATGGGAGTATTTCGCAGATYAAATTGTTYGGCGAAACAACTGTTATTACATTGAGCCCATTTACGTTTGTATATTAAGTAGATAATAAAAATGAAGGGGGACCGTAATATTAGACTATGACGCAATCATATGCGATCTCAATCGATCAAATTAATATGCAGTGGGCGACAAATCATTTGATCAACAAGATCGCACATTAGCTTAATTCATTACAGTATCTTTGCATTAACAGTGACACAAAAAACCTAATAAATTATCAAATCGTAGTAGATATAATTGCTGGTCTTCCGATCTGCTCTGGTTGTTCATTTTATATATGGTCAACGGTACCATCATTATCTGGCAGATTATTTGTTTTTCGTTATCTCAAGCAGAAGACAGCGTTCTGAATAGATCAGAGATCATTCAGACAATCGTTAATGGATATTACCGATAACAAAATTCTTGCAATATCAACACTGGACTTCTCGCTTGTATTCAATAGATATTTATCTGCCCGTATCGTTACAACAGTAACTAAATATGTTAGAAAAATTTTGAATCGAATCAAAGACTCGAGGAAGTAAATAGATATGTAAAATAGAAAGACGCGTAACGGTTGTCGAATAGACATACATCGTATTTCGATTGTTTCAATTCAATTATCGCTTTTTCAATGTATAGTATAATTTTTGCGCGATTCATATATTACATTAATTTACTTTCCTTTCATCCAGTCGCGCAGAATGCACGTGTATGAAAACCGGGCAAGTCGCAAGTACGATTATTTTGCAACTTACAACCTGATTATGATTATTTAGCAACTTATTACCCGGTTGTGATTATTTTGCAACATATTATTAGATTGCGATTATTTTGCAATTAAAAACTTGCTTTGCAACAAATCCGCGGTGAACAATCATTTTGCAACTTATAACTCGATTTGCAATAAATCCGCGGTAAACAAAATCGCGTGAAGATCGTGTTACGTTTACTTAAGGATTTCTTTTTTCATGTTATATTGACGAGTCAGATTCATGGCATACGCGATCAAAAGTGTATAAACTTTCCAGAATCGTAGAGTTGTATGCGAAATGAATTACATCTCGTAAGACAAGATAAGAGAAAGCCCGTGATAAGCTAATTCGTGAGTATGATAACGCATATTCATTACATTTTTACAAAAATGCGAATTTGTCTCTTGATATTTAGCTAGCGGAGCTATGACATATTCTCTACGAAAATAGAAATTCGCGGAATATATCTGGACTCGAAAATATACTTTGAACTTGCGTCAAACTTAAGTCATGCACTCGGTGTCGCTATGAACGAAAATATTACGTATATTGGTCGAAGGTTGAAGGCAGCAAGCATGAACAACTATTCGTCCAGATCAACATTCTATACATATCTGTTCAATGTCCAATTGTTTGCAATTTTAATTTCCTCTTTTTTTGTGTCAGCAGTTATCTCATTACTGTTTATCTACAGTTTCTCGTGATAAGCTCACAGTTTCTGATATTACAGCCCTAAATACATTTTAAACCACCTTCTATCACCGTTAATATTCCATTTAAAGAGAATTCCTCTCAAATATGAAATATTTTGGTATCGCAAATTGTTTCATATCTTTTACATCTAAAAACCTAAGTCATATTGGCTGGTGGCTTTCGAATTCTGAAATTTCAACTATAGTCATATGCATTCCAAACAGTAAATTTTCTGCACAATTTTTTACTTTTTCTCACGCTTATCCATAATTTCACGAAGATTTTGAGAAATTCTATGTCGATATTATAATAACTTTATAACTAATATAATATAATAACTTATTAATTAATGTAACATAATAACTTTGGCAGTTATTTTACTTTTCACGAGAAATGGAGTATTTATTCTTAGTGCACTTTACATTCACATTCTAATCTGAGCTGTGTCAGTTCCTCATGTGCATTCACTTGAGATTCATTTATTCATTTTTTTATTAATTTTAGTAATAAATCCTCGCAATTTTTTATTAGATTTCAATTTCAGCCTTGATAGACCGTTGTATAATTAAATTGATTGATCATATGTTATTATCAGCATCAGCCATAGAATCTCTATTTTTTTTTTGTGGAGTGTCCACCAGCCAATTCTTTATAAAAAATAATTATATAAAACTAGTCAATTATACAACTTCTGATTCTCAATCACGATATGGTAAAAAGAAAATTCAATTGTGTTTAAAAAAAAGGAAAACAAAATTTCATTAGCGGTTATAATAAACAGAAAGACATATTTAGCGTTTACAAGTGATTTGAATTTCAGATTTGTATGAGATTGACAGACAAAATTATTATACCAAAATATTAAAATAACTTTATTTTGGCACATATGGCCAATGTCCTGGTACATATGGTGCGGCCGATACAGCTATGTACCCTGGCGCTGGAACGTAGCCTGATGGTACGGTTGGCGCTGAAACGTAGCCTGATGGTACGGTTGGCGCTGGAACGTAGCCTGATGGTACGGTTGGCGCTGGAACGTAGCCTGATGGTATGGTTGGCGCTGGAACGTAGCCTGATGGTACGGTTGGCGCTGGAACGTAGCCGCCTGATGGTACGGTTGGCGCTGGAACGTACCCTGGTGGTACGGATGATGGTACATACGCCGATACGTATCTTGTCGGCATACTACTATAAGCCTTTTTGCGCTTTTCCTTCTGTACGGCGCGATGTATTGCTTGATTTATTCGCTGAAAATAAAATTTTTATATTATCTTAAGTTTCTATAATTACTTTATTGATAATACTTTTATACATATATACATTTTCATATAGAAATATTTTTAGTTATGTAATTACGTAGTTTCCAAATGTGTAAGGATAATAAGATTGCAAATAAAGATTTGTGAAAAAGTAAATAATAAAACTGCATGTCATTTCGTTTTCAAGAGAAATAGATTTTTAATTATTAAAATATAATCAATCATAAACGTTAGTTAGAAAGTTATCTGACCATGTTGTGTATACAATAATCTTACTTATTAGATACTTTGCAATTGACTTGATATTGTTGCTGTTCGTATATTATTAATATCATTGGATAAACAAAACATGCACATGATGCTACATCCAACGCTAATGAGTGAATAAACTTCATGTTTTTGTAATTAAAAATCAACTTTTTGAGTAAAGAAATAGCAAGCACTTTTATTTTTTAATTTTTCACAGATGCTGAAATTTTATTTTCTTCGAATATGAATCTTGTATACGTACGTATATACTAATACATGTATACTATATCCAATATACACGTATACAAGATCTAAATTTGAAGAGAATCAAATTTCAACATCTGTAAAAAATTAAAAAATTAAAGTGCTTGCTATTTCTTTACTCAAAAAGTTGATTTTAATTACAAAAACAAAGTTTAATCATTCATTAGCGTTGGATATAACATCATCTGTGCATGTTTTGTTCCATCCAATGGTATTAATAATATACGAACAGTAGCAATATCAAGTCAATTGTAAAGTGTCCAATAAGTAAGATTATTGCATACATAACATGGACAGATACAGAACTTTCTAACTAACGCTTATGATTGATTGTATTTTAATAATTAAAATCTATTTCTGTCGAAAACAAAATGACATGTACTTTTATTTTATTACCTACTTTTTCACAAATCTTCACCTGCAATCTTATTATTCTTACATTTGGAGATTACGTAACTACATAACTACGAATATTTCTATATGAAAGTATAAATTTCTATATAAAAATGTACAAGCACAAAATTAATTGTCTGAACAGTGTAATAAAGATGATCTTCATACTGTTGTCCAAATGTTAAAAATTGCTTTTGCACTGTTCAGACAATTAGTGATACTGTAATGGTGCGGCCAGACTATGTGCGATTCGTGATTCATGACAGTTGAAAACTTGCAATTTTCTATATATAAAATTTGCAAAAAATACAAATGGACGAATTTGCACGAATTGCTCGTCGTTTAATATTCGTATCAATTCGCTAGCAGAACGATTTTTTTGACAAAATCAAAAGATGCGAATCATTATGAATCGCGCATAGTCTGGCCGTACCATAATACATACGTGTGTGTGTGTGTGTGTGTGTGTGTGTGTGTGTGTGTACGTACGCACGTACGCACGTACGCACGCACGCACGCACGCACTAATTACAAATTACATTGTAAAAATACTTACTTTATTTATCCCGCCCCGCCATGCCGTCCATCCAATCGACGTCGGCGACCATGGATACGACGGGATCGGTGCCGTCGCCGTCATCGGCATCGACATCGGTGTCGTCGCCGTCATCGACATCGGTGTCGTCGCCGTCATCGACATCGGTGTCGTCGCCGTCATCAGTGCCGTCGCCGTCATCGGCATCGGCATCGGCGCCATCGCAATCATCGGCATCGGTGCCGTCGAAGTTGCTGCTGCTGCTGCTGCTGCTGCTGTCGGCGCCGACGCTGCCGACCATCCGTACAAGAATGTCGGCACCGTCGCCGTTGTCATCGACGCTGCTGCCGGTGCTGCTGCCGTTGTCGTTGGCGTGGCCGACGGCGTGGCCGACGGCGTGGCCGACGGCGTGGCCGACGGCGTGGCCGACGGCGTGGCCGACGGCGTGGCCGACGGCGTGGCCGACGGGGTGGCCGACGGGGTGGCCGATGAGGCCTTCGATGTCACCATCGCCACAATTCCCCCTTCGCTTCTTGCTGAAATAAAAATAAGTTAAAAATTTTAATTGTATGATCACACACAGGTTATTAAAATTATAATATTATAAGTATAAATATAAATGTTACTTACGTCTACGTATTCTCTTCTTATCGTCCATCTTGTCGTGGCGAGAATCAGTCAGTGATGCGATTCCAAGCCCGGGCCTATCCCCTTCATACGGTCGCGTGCCGTAAATCGGCCGAAACTGGCATCACTGGGCCCGGGCACCACAGCGATTTTCCCCCTCCACTACGCACACAGAGTCGCGCTCGGTCTATCCGTGTGATGACGCGCGTTCTTTTTTCGACGCGCTGAGCGAGTGAGAGAGTCTGTCCTTCTCGTTCGCTCTAGTCGACTGTTTCTATGCGATCGAGGCAAATATTTTCTCGGCATGAATTCTGAGTCGCGCGCGCGACCACGGTCGAAATTCGTAAGATGCGTTCCGTTTCACGCATATGCGCGCATTTGTCTACAGTATACGTGATGTATGCCATAGACAAATGCGCGCATATATGTGAAACGGAATGCATTTGTAGATTTTATATTTAAAATAATTTATAGTTCATCTCTTTACCATCATTAATTATATAATATTTTAAAATACAGTTAAGACGACTTAGTAAATTTATATAAGTTTATAAATTGAAATTTTTAATAAAATATACAAATTGCTCGTCATTTTTTAAAATAAATAATTAAAGAAAGTCGTAACAAAGTAAATGTATAAAAATAAATATTTTGTTTCGTACCTTTATTATTCGTATAATAAAGTATTGGTATACATTGTATACATTACTTATATTATAGCGTTATAATATATTATAATATTATGATATATATAATGAATTAATTAATTAATCAAATATAAGAAATTATAAATATCGATTTATAATTAATAAATAAGTATTAGTAAAGAAATAGTTCATTTCAATATCTCTCTATGTAATATATAGATTTATACTATTCAATARAAATATATTAAAGAATATCTTTCTCCTATTACAATTTCATACAAATGTAAACAAATTTRAAGTGAAGAAATGAATAGTAGARAAATGAATCAAAAACGAAAAAAATTTTTTTAAGCTTACAGTTTAAGAAATAGGAACCCACTCTTTGCCAGAAACATGGACAGAATCAAATCTTAAAAATATTAAACATTCGTACTCATTAATATCACGTCAAAATCATTAAAAGAAAACATTATTATTATTATACATGCATTAAATAGCAAGTGTTTGTAAAACAGCACATATCTTTTATATATTTTATATATTTTATAAATTTTTTAATAAAAAACGAATGTTCAAGTCCACATTACTGCTCGATGGAAACCGCGCGAAGGTGGTGGTTTTTTCCATTAGGAGAAAATATAYAAAATTGTCTAATAAGTCATTTATGAAATATAACTATTTGACAATTTTTTACATTTTCAAAGGAAGGGAAAGGAGCAATTTTATGAAAGCATTAACATGCAAAGCACGCAAACAAAAAAAAAATGCGAAATAAAAAATATTAAAGCTGGTATTCATACACGCGCATTTAAGAGAAATTTAAGAACATATTACCTCCATTTTTTTCAATTTATGTAACTATTATATGAAACTATTACGCTAATTATATGAAATTATTATATAAAAAAATTATTTTAATCTTAATTTTTTTGTATATGAATACCAGCTTTAATATTTTTTATTTCGCATTTTATTTTTTGTTTGCGTGCTTTGCATGTTAATGCTTTCATAAAATTGCTCCTTTCCCTTCCTTTGAAAATGTAAAAAATTGTCAAATAGTTATATTTCATAAATGACTTATTAGACAATTTTRTATATTTTCTCCTAATGGAAAAAACCACCACTTTCGCGCGGTTTCCATCGAGCAGTAATGTGGACTTGAACATTCGTTTTTTATTAAAAAATTTATAAAATATATAAAATATATAAAAGATATGTGCTGTTTTACAAACACTTGCTATTTAATGCATGTATAATAATAATAATGTTTTCTTTTAATGATTTTGACGTGATATTAATGAGTACGAATGTTTAATATTTTTAAGATTTGATTCTGTCCATGTTTCTGGCAAAGAGTGGGTTCCTATTTCTTAAACTGTAAGCTTAAAAAAATTTTTTTCGTTTTTGATTCATTTYTCTACTATTCATTTCTTCACTTYAAATTTGTTTACATTTGTATGAAATTGTAATAGGAGAAAGATATTCTTTAATATATTTYTATTGAATAGTATAAATCTATATATTACATAGAGAGATATTGAAATGAACTATTTCTTTACTAATACTTATTTATTAATTATAAATCGATATTTATAATTTCTTATATTTGATTAATTAATTAATTCATTATATATATCATAATATTATAATATATTATAATATATTATAACGCTATAATATAAGTAAACATATTTTTTTATAACTTTAATTAAAAATAAATATACTACAATGTATACCAACGAATTTTGAAATAAACTCTTAAAATAAATAATAAAACGCTCGCTCCCGGTATTCGGAGATGTCAGGAAATACTCATATCAAATATACTCATATCATATTATAAATTTGATAAATATGATTAAATTTTAATTTTATTATAAAAAAATGGGAAAAACCGGCACCACAGCGATTTTTTCTTTCCACGCTCACAGAGACGGTCTGTCGGTGTGACAATGTGTACTCGACGACGTTGTCAAATTGTTACGCGCGACGTTGTCAAAGTTTAACGCGCTGAGCGAGAGTGAGAGAGTCAAGAGTAGGATGAACCTTGCTCGACTCAGCTCGAAACTGCTAATGCTTTTTTGACATGGATCTGAAAAGAAAAAAATACCTTCAATCCTTTTCACTGAATTTTTAATATATCATACTATGTATCTCTCCCACAAATTTACGGTAAATCAACTTTTGTCAATCAACAATTTGTGAGAAATCGTTGTTTAAAGTTTTCGTATGCGCAATATCACATAGTTCGTAAGAGAGAATCATATAAGAAATAAGCGTGGTCGAGCGGATAAGACGCGAATGGCTGGAGAGCCAAACATCACGCGTTCGAATCCTGGTATTTCTTAAATTTTATTTTCCAAATTTTTTTAAACTTACAATTTAGAATAAATTAAAATCTAATAAATAAATACATAAGTACAGTAAGATCATAACTGACCAAAGAGCGAAAAGTGCCCGTGATCGAAAAAAATTCAAAACTTATTAAATAAAAAAGATATTATATAAGACTATTACAGGCACATTAATTTTTAACATACATGTATATACGAGTTATCGCATATTTATCAAATTTTAATTAAAAAATTGTATACTGAGTGTTTCAGACTACCCGTACATTTTTAAAATAAAGAGAAATGAACTTTTATCAAAAATCTCGAACAAAAATTGTATGATCTGAAAGAGGACATGTAATGATAAAATCAATTTTTAAAAAATCGATTTTAAGACAATATAATTGATATCTTATCTTTAAATTTATTATAAATATAGCGAAACGGAATAGTGTTATACAATTTGCCAAGTTTCCGCATTATCTATGATTTCATCCGTATTATCTATGATTATCATTTAAGCATTGCGATTTCTTTCTTTGTTCAATACAAATTGATATTAAGATTTCTCCATGCAAACTGAACTTATAATTGAAAATTTTTTGAAGTGTTATATTTATAATCTCTCATAGATAATTATATGGCAAATTATAAAACACTGTACATTCCGTTTTGTTACATTTATAAAAAATTTAAAGATATAAATATCAATTATATATATATGTATATTTTAATAAACGTATAAAATTATTTTTTATAATGACTTACATGAATTAAGAATAACTGTATCGTATTATATTAATAAAATGCAATTATTATGATAATAAATATTATATTATAGTAATGAAATAATAAGAATAATAGTAAATAATAATGAAACATAAAAAATTTTCCTCTCTTCTTTCTTTTCGCTCTTATGACAGTTTCGTCTCTGATAACGCATATCAGAGAAAACAGTTATGAAATGAAAAGTGGGAATGGCATACAAAAGACTGAGCAAACTTCGACATATTTTAATTTAAAGCCCAAAACTACAAATCATAAACAGAACATGGTTTATAATTGTTTATGTACGCGCGAAAACATTCGCTAACGGCTGATGCGTGCGCGCAGACAAAACAACGAGATGATCAGCTGTCATCGACTGAGCTCACTTCTCTTGCCGTTGCACGACGCGCGTTATCGTGTCCGACAAAGTGAGAAGTGTAAAAGTATAGAAATATAGTGATATTAAAAAAACACTTGTGACACTTGTGACGTATTACGTGTTGGAAGTGTTACAAGAAAGAAACATATTAATGATATATATAATAATATAATATATAATATATAATATATAATAATATATAATATATATATATAGTGAAAAATAGTGTGTGATACTGTTGAATAGTGTGTAAACACTGAAAATGGGACGTAAATCGAAACTACGCCTATGTCAACGCCGATTATCTTGTAAAAAAGGATGGATGAAAAGGTGAGTTCTTGTAAATTTAGTTTACTAAAATCAAAAATAGAAAATAATGCGTTAATAGCATAACCATTATCGTTATTTTTGTATTAAGTAGAATAAATAAAAAATAGTCTATGATATTATAATTCTATAATAAAAAAAGTAACGATAACAGTGTTACAAGTAACGCATTATTCTTATTCTAGAATAAATAAAGCATTRTGACAATAATGTAAGARAAGGTCAAAGAACGAGCAGAAATTAGATGAMATATAATTTAATATCAATTTTTATTGTCAACGATACAATAAGCCAGGTTTATTATTGTATCGTTGACAATAAAAATTGATATTAAATTATATTCCATCTAATTTCTGCTT
>JANQDE010000374.1:46977-80108 GCA_037157785.1 Cephalotes varians | reverse complement strand
AAAATGTTTCAGACAAATTGTATGTGGTTTTAGCCAAAGATTCCGAATATGCAATAAAAAATAGGGGTTCCTATTTAAGATTTCAAACTTGCCCCCCCTCACCGCCCAGGGAGAGGGGTGGGGGGGCTGATTTTAACGTCATTGTATGTCCCCCTCRAARTGATGMAATTTTRATTCTTAACATTTTTTSGTAGTGTGCTTATTTTTTGAGATATTTGAATGTCTCAAGTTAAAAGCATCACCCTGTATATATATATATATACCATATACGTTGCGACTTACTATTTGATGACGGTTGGACCTCTAGAGCTGCTAGCTGACTTCCTGGTGTGGAACTTGCTGTGTGAAACTTGCACGGACTTTTAGAGCCAAAGTTGAGCGGGAAGTGAAATGCGAGTAACTGTGAACTCAAAATGTCTTGGTTTACCAGGTGTATAAGCTTAAATCCGCTGTTTTTTAATCAGAAAAACACATGTTTTTTTCATAGAAAGTAAAAACAAATTTATTCAAAGTAATTGCCCTCGCTAACTATACATTTTTTCCATCTCTCTAATTTGTGGATACCACGCCAAAAAAACTCCTTATCTTTCGAGGCAAACCATTCATCAAGCCATTTTCGGACGTCTTCGTAAAAATCGAAGTGCTGCTCAGCGAGCGCGTGGCCCATCGACGAGAAGAGGTGGTAGTTGGAAGGGGCCAGATCTGGTGAATAAGCGGGGGTAGCACCTCCCAGTTGAGTGTCTCCAAGTAGTTTCGGACCATTGTTAACGTGTACGATGGTGCGTTGTCGTGGAGGAAAATCAGCTTGTCATGTCTTTGCTGGTAATGCGGCCTTTCTGTACGTAGAGCACGGTGCAATTTGATCAGTTGTTGGTGGTAGCGGTGAGCATTGACAGTTTCACCAGGTTTTAAGAGCTCATAGTAGATGATACCCTGCTGATCCCACCAAACGCACAGCATCGTCTTCCGTCCGAAGCAATTTGGTCTTGAGGAAGATGTTGATGGTTGGGCGGGATCAACCCACGATTTCTTGCGTTTAGGATTCTCAAAATAAATCTACTTTTCATCGCCAGTCACAATCCGATGCAGGAACGACTTCCTTTTTTGTCTGGCAAGCAAGATTTCGCATGTGTTTTGGCGTCGCTCCATCTATCTATCGCTCAATTCATGCGGTACCCACTTTCCGATCTTTTGAACCTTTCCCATGGCACGTAGACGCATGGAAATGGCTGGTTGAGTAACACCCAATTGCTCGGCAAGCATTTTTTGTGATTGGGTATTGTTCTCGTCCAAAAGAGCCTGCAATTGACAGTCCTCAACTTTTTAGGGCCGATTTTCACGCTTCTTGTCGCTCAGGTCAAAATTGCCGTCATTGAACCGACGAAACCAATCTCTGCACGTTGTTTCCGATAAAGCATTGTCGCCATAGGCCTCCACAAACATTCGATGCGATTCGGCAGCCGATTTCTTCATATTGAAGCAGAAAAGAAGAGCTTCCCGCATATGTTCTTTTTTTGGCAAAGAACGAGACATGATTATCAAAGGAAAAATGAATGTTGTTGTATGAAATTGCTAATGATGTGCATTGATTAATGTTGACAGATGTCAAACTCATAAAAAAAAGTGTGGTGTGTATGATAGCTTAATACATTCACTAACGCCATCTAATGAGCAAACAGCGGATTTAAGCTTATACACCTGGTATATAGAAGTCTTTTAGAGGATGGATTTCTTGTGGGATGGTTCAAGTTGATTGGTTTCAAGGTTTTTTGATTGGTAAGATACCCTTCTTTCCTAATCAAATTTCAGATCTCCAAAATTTCGTTGGAGCTTCTCACATTAGGTCGGCTCCATCCGCAACGTAAATCTTATCCTACGCTTGTTTATTGGCGTTTCGTTATTGTTTGTAGAGCAGTACGATTATTCGATCATTTATTGGCAAGTTCGGATCTTCACTTGCCCACCCCGTTTCCTGAAGAGAGGGCAAGATAAATCTCGTGGCACCTTCCAGAAATATATATTTTTTGTCTCTCCCGTTTCCTTGTTTGTCGGCGATTTCTTTTTTATTAACAAGAAACACGGATGCATATGTTTAGAGATCGATAGAGCATGTTTCTATTATCCTTCAGGATTGGACGTTATTGGATACTGCAATAAAGATTTATGAATTCATGCTTCCTTGCATGTTAGCACGATTTTGCAGGACGCACTGACCCATATTAATTCTTAAAGAGTGTTTTTGTCTCACGTTTAGATAATTCATTTGTTACATTTCGAGTCCCTGGCCCGTTTTGGTACCAATTTTATTTACGTGTGGACCAGACAAGACCGGCAAAATCATGCTTTTATTTAGTTTCCTTTATCTAAGTTTCTTCTATAAGGTTCCTCTTGACATATTTACACGAAATAAACAACATACAGAAAAAGAAAAGGGAAAACTCTATCTTATTGCCCGCTTGACGATAGGTAACCGTTAACGCTCGAGTTTTATCCGTTTTTTATTCTGATAGATTATTTCGTTAGTCGTTCTCGAAATGAGGAAATCGTGGAGTCCTCAGGACGTAACAAAAATAAAAGTGGATACTTAAATTGCTGAATCAAAGATAAATTATTTCACTAGACTTTAAAATTGCGTGGCTTGTACTCATGGAAAATTCGTTATGAAATGTCAATGGCAAAAGAAAAACGAGATGTAAAAATCGCAACATTGTGAACTACTTTAATTATCAAATAAATGAATAACTTATTTTTCTTGCTATTTTGTTTTTTCTTGCTATCTACTTTCCCCGCTATTCATTTATTCATTCATTCGTTTCAATCGCAATATCGCACAATTCGAGATGGAGTTTCAATGTAATCCGATATGTTATTCTATTATTTTAATCTCATCTTTAGAGCAAATTTATTTCAAAATATTTTTCCGTGCTTAACCGAATGTGATTTCAGCAGGATGGAGCTCCAACTCATAAATCTCAAGCCGTTACAAAATACTTAAATGATCGGTTCCCGAATAGATGGATCGGTATAGGCCGCCGAAATCAAGAATGATCCTCCAGATCTCCAGAATTGACTTCCCTAGATTTTTGGGATTACATCAAGAAAGAAGTCTATTCGGAGGAACCTACAACTGGGAAAATATGAAAGAAAGAATTAGACAAGCATGCACGATTATTAACTCAGGTGTCTTTCGAAGAATCTGGAACGATTTACGGCGTCGCTTAAAATTGTGCATACAATTAAACAATCGACTTTTCGAACATCTAAAATAATCATCGGTCGAATCATCGCTCGATCTTGTCTTCATCGGCCGGATCATACCCCAATCTTGAAATATTTGATCTTCAAGTGACTTTGAGAAATGACATTTACATAACCTTCTTGTTATGCCTTCCTCAGAACGCAATAAAATCCTTAAAGAATATTTTCTTCTATTACACTTAATGTATAAGATATCACGTCCACATAGTAAAAGGGATCCTTCATATGACCTTTTGAGGGTCAATCGAACCCTACATGTTTTTAACATAGAATTTTATGCTTTATCGATTTCCGGTGTCAAAATAGGCTATTCCATTTGAAAAACAAAAGTTGACCTTAAAATGAAGATGAGACAGAGATCGAATTCAAGGTTCATTATCGGATATTTCCCTTTTGTCTGAAAAACAACTCTTGTCTGAAACATTTTTTACTAAAACCAATTTCTATAAAGTTATTAAGGGTGGGGCATTAAAACAGGACATTTTGTATATCTTTCTGTCTTTTGTAAAATTACTGTTTGATATAAGAAAAGTAATAATAATATTAAGAAAACATAAAAAATAATTAAAAGGATAATTTTTGCATTGTTTCTTATACAAATAATCAAATTTGAAGAAATAAGAAAAAAATTGCTAATATATAATTGTATATAATGATCTATATATAATTATATATGTGCAATTTATTTTTGTTTTATTTCTCCAAACTTGATTATTTGTAAAAGAAACAAAGGAACAATGCAAAAATTATCCTTTTAATTATTGTTTATGTTTCCTGATTATTATTATTATTGTTCTTGTATCAAAGAGTAATTTTACTAAAGAAGGATATATGAACATATATGGACATATTTCGTATAATTATATATACGTTTACATATATTCTTATATAAAAAATTTTTTACCGCGTTCCGGTGCCTGTTTCTAATTCATCGCATGACTTCGCAAAGGGCATAGCATAAGCTTAAGTGTTCTGCTTCCAGCCGGATCTGGTCGAGATTTTAACTATTGATTAACTATTGAAGTCACTATTGATATAAATGTTATTTCCCCAAAAGCATATTTCCTAAATATGGTTTTTATGGGAGTTATAGGGGTATAAAGAAAAAACAAAAAAGAGATTTTCTCGATAACGTCTTGATCAATTTTGATGAAAAAAAAAAAATATATGTTATGAGGTTCAATGAGGGATAATAAGTAGGTACAATAGGCCGGTTCTAACCCAATATGTATTAGTGAGAGGGTATGTGTGAGTGACATCACGGCGGCATAACGTCACAGGAAGATGACATCACGGAGGGTATGACGTCACGCGGGGAGGGTGACTCAGAGCCCTTTTCTCTCCCATTTAATAACGGTTTTAATTAATTAATATAATTAATATAATTAATATAAGTATTATATTTTATACATATATACAGGGTGTCCCATTTTAAAAGATCCAGCTCAATATCTCGAAAACTAAACCCAATAGACAAAAATGTTTCAAACAAAAGTTATTTGGCTCGAAGGGGAACATAAAATGGTGCCATTGATTTGACCTTGGACAGTCCTTTGAAGATCACAAAAAGATCACTTTCAATTTTTTAAATCGAACCCTTATTTCTCATTACATATTCTTATAGCTCATCTCGAGTGCTTTCCAAAACACTATAACTAAGTTACTTTTCGTTATGTACTTGTTAAGTTATAAGGTTTGAAAGTTGCAGTGGATTGTCATTTGAATAACTATTTCTACATATATAACTTAAAAATTTGTAAATATAAAATTTAAAAATTATTATAGTGGAATTGAATTGTACTTGTTAACTCGAATGTATCTTGTGGAAAAGTTCGAATTACAACTTTGCTTTCAATTTGACTATTCAAAATCAGTGATCTGTAACAATGATTTTGGATTAAGCCTTAGCTGCCACACTGGGGTCAAATTGACCCAGCTGAAATCAAGTCCAATTTGAACATTTTTACCAGAAGAAATTTTTATTTATGATGCCAACTGTCGTTAGTTGGAGGGTGCCTCTTCCYTCTTGAGTCCAGAGCATGACGTTGAAAGCATTAGTGTAGCTTTGGCAGTCATGTCAAGTGGAGTGGTGCCGTCAAAGACCCCAGTGTGGCAGCTACCATTATTTACCCGATTTTTTCGAAAATTTTTGTTGACAGTGTTTTGACTTTGTTGTGAAGAAAAAAACGCAAATAAAACATTGTGGTTGGTCTGAATTTTTTTAAACGCATTTATAATACAATTTCGGGATTATTTTTGTCGTACTTGCGTTGGGCTTTAACCTAATTCTCTTATATGGCATAATCCGTAGAACTTTTAGAATTTAAGTTATCGCAAGTTCAGACACTGACTTTAAGTCTAAAATCGACTTTTAAAGTCCTTATGGATAGCGAAAACTCTGAAAAAACATGTACCAATACTCGCTAATATGCTTTCCAAAGAGAAGTTCATGTAAAAAAGCCGATAATAGAGTAAACTAAGGAATTCTTAGAGGATACTTTTGCGAATTTTGATACTTAAACTGATTTTTAAAAAATAACTTTTGGCCAAAATCTTCGCATATTTTTTTGAGTAATCTAGGACAATTATACATACTAAAAACATTGTTATGCAAGGTGTGCACGTTATCTGATTAAATTTAAAATTCAATATTGACGAGTAATCAATTTTCGTGAAATCAAAAATCTGCGTGATTTCCTTATTTAAAAAAAATAGCTTTCTTTTTTTTATATTTAAATATTTGAGATTTGTTAGTCTTGAATAGACGAATCAAATGCTTTTAAAGCGATATATGTGCTAAATAAAGATGAGAAGTTATGAATTTTTAAAAACAAGTCATTTCGATGGCCCGTTAGTTACTAAATTGTCATTTTGTGTTGGCACACATAAAAAATGGGTAAAACTGCAGAAAAGGGGAGCAGCTTCCGATGACCTTGAGCTTGGCGTATATTGTCAAGGTCGTGGCCCCGAGTAAGGTTCCGAAGGTTTTATCCGGCGGTCATTGTTCGCAAAAAAGTTATGAACAAAAAAGTTTCATAAACAAATTTTTTTTTCCGACAACACGTACTTTCTCTTTGTGTTGTAAGCGTATAGGCAGAGGGGGGCTGCGCGCCCCCCGCAGGTGGAGGGGCTTCGCCTCTCCTCCCTGCTCCCCCCTCGAGAAAAAATAGGAAATGATTTCCGATTACATGTCGCTTCATGTTGATAGTATTTACGTGATACACGTACATACCTATTTTTTCTCGAAGGGGAGCAGGGAGGAGGGGCGAAGCCCCTCCACCTGGGGGGGGCGCAGCCCCCCTGCCTATACCGTTACAACACAAAAAAATGTACATGTTGTCATATATTTAATTAATACTTGAACTATTTAATGGATACATAGTACTCATAATTTTAAAGAAGGCATCTATCCGTTCATTGTAATTGTATAATCTTTTGAATAAAARTTCGGAAARGTAATGTATATAATGGTAATCTCGYGTACCGTATCGTGGAATATTCGATCGCATTTCTCTCCATAATCTTTCGATATTTTGAGTATGAACGCCAGTTTATGGATCTACAAAGTTTCTTGAATGATTCACAGAAAAATGTCTATAGTTTTCATCACTCAAAACATCGTAGGCACGCCATTTATCTGTATAAATAATACTATCAGGTGCGACAAATTTTCTAATAATTGGCAAAAGAGTTTCAGTACTACGATTTGGCACTGGTACAATAAAACATTTGTTGGAATTGCGTTCAATTCCACCGAAAACCCATTGTCCTCTAATCAGGCGTCCGGTATTATATTTCCTTTTTCCTACTTTAGCTTCATCTAATTCTATAATTTTTCCTTCTCCACCAATTTGTTCTTGTTTACTAAAACCCATTGTTGCAATAACTAAAACATATATTATTTAGCAATAGATATGACTAAATAATGTAAGGTTTTATCCGGTGGTCATTGTTTGTTTACAAGTTATTATAAAAAAATGTTTTACAAATTATCCCTCATTTTTCGACATTATGTACATTGAAAGAGTTAATATGTTGTTCCTATCATAGAGCATTACATACCTACGTATCACCTTGACGAAACATGCGACATGTAATCGGAAGTCATTGCCTATTTTTTCTCGAGGGGGGAACAGGGAGGAGGGGCGAAGCCCCTCCACCTGCGGGGGGGGCGTAGCCCCCCCTGCCTATACGCTTACAACATAAAAAAAATGTACATGTTGTCGGAAAAAAAAATTTGTTTACGAAATTTTTTTTGTTCATAACTTTTTTGCGAACAATGACCGCCGGATAAAACCTTCGGAATCTTACTCGGGGCCACGACAATATATGTCCTTGACAATATATGTCAAGCTCAAGGTCATCGGAAGCTGCTCCCCTTTTCTGCAGTTTTACCTGCAGAATCTCCTAACAGCAAACCATCTGTGCCATTGTCAAAATTTGCTTTTAAGCGACTGTTATAATAATAGTATTGTCTTATATAGAACCTTGCCAACGAGAAACTATATCTGTTATTTCTAAATTGCTATTACATGTTACTTAAGTATTCAAAGAAAAATAACCTTTTCTATTGCGAAACAATTCAGCATCTTCTCTACTTACAACAATCAAGCAATAACAAAAAATTAATGCAATAGTCATAGTTTAGGCAAATAAATTAAATAACAATTTTTATAATAATAATTTACCAATGATTGAACACGGATATGTGTACAATCTATACAGCCAATGACTCGGGGAAAACGTGTAATGTTATAAAATGTTATATAATTGTTCATTTTTTATTTCTTCGTCTGTACTTAGAAAATGGATATAATGAGGTTGTGCCAATAGCTGCACTGACTCTATGTACAATATAATGTGCAGAGATTGTACTAACTCCAGAAAAACCTCCAATTGTTATGAGAAACGATCCTGTAGCGTAAATGCGGAGAGTTAGTAATAATTGTTCCATAGGAGATATTGCTCTATTTCTTAAAAAATATATTTTTATTACTTTTAAATTTATTTGTAATTATAAACGTAAATATTTATAAAATATTTATAAAATAATTTCAGAAAACTTATCTGTTAGTCAAGAATTCTAATTCATCCCTAATTCATCTTCTAATACTTTTAACACTGATGTTATACTTAATCGGAATCGCATTTTAAATTCGATATCATCTAATTTCTCAAAATAATTAATACGTCGTTTAAATCTCTATTCTCTTCTATTAAACTCTTCAATAATATCTTCGTCATCTGAAGATAACAGTATAAAGTTATATGCCATATTTGAAATTGTAGGACATGCTAATTATATTTCTTAACCGCAGTTCAGTTTTAATTTTAAACGACCAAAATTGGCCGTTCAATTTAAATTCAGTTTATATACATTTAAACTTGATAATTTTGTAAGGTCAGAAAATTACCTTCGTCGATTAATGCCCGTTTCTATCAACCATAGACATAGTATGAATAGACGGAGCATTGGCTCGTTTTCCTATAGAAARACGTGACGCCTGCGAATAATGGAAGTGAGACAAAACAGGAAGTGCACGCGCATTTTCTTTGTCTTCTTGCGCCTGCGCAAATTAATGTTTATAATTTCGAAACATGTATGTCAAGACGTGAGCGAAAAAAAAGTGTGTTATAAAAGTGTGTAATATAAAATGCCCCGAAAGTGTGCTGTCTGCGACTGTATGCAGAATAGCGATAACAACGTGTCTTTTTACAAGTAAGTATTTATTATGTGCAGGCGATCGTGGATAAAATTTGTTTCTCTCAAAGTCAGAAATCCGATTTCGAATCCATTAAAAACACAAATGTCAAATTTTATCTGATTATCGCCTAATAAACAGATATTTGTATAGCAAATCAATTTTTATTGATATTTTTCAATTTATGATTTACTTAAATATCTAATAATAAATAAATAAATGATAAATAATAAATAAATATTACATATGATATATACATTTGATAAATATATAATTCAGTCATGTGAGAACATCAAATAATTTAAATCACGGCCAACTTACGGTCAAAGCTAGATGTTAGCGCTCAATAATAATTCTATTTAAATTAAACTATAATCCACATTCAAACTACGCGCCGAACACAGCCGGTCATCATAACGCAGTTCTAAACTAGATTAGAATTAAAGTCACAAATAAATTTGATCAAAGTCATCAGTCATGTGAGACTAATAATTAATTTGAATTATTTCCACGTGTTGTATAAAGAATTATTATCAATATTACATTAATTAATAAATAAACTCTTATAAACGTAAAGTTCCTAATAAATGCAATAATTCTTGTATTATGTTACAGATTACCTTCCAAAGAAGAAACTAAAAAAGCATGGATTGATTTTATAAAGTTTAAAAAAGGATCAGTTTGGAAACCAAAAAAAAATATATTTATTTGTAATCAACATTTTGATGTTTCATCGTACCGAACTGCTATACTTGCAAATCCAGACCGAATGTATTTGAAACAAGATGCTATACCATCGATTGTAGAAGTAAAACTTTATAATACAAATTCAAATATAAACATTGAAAGTACACTGTATAATGTAACATGTATAATTTTAATGAAAGAAATGAAGTCGATGAAAAATCATTAGTTGAAAAAACAGAAACAAATTTTTATGATACAAACATGAACAGAGAAAAAGTTATTCTACAAACACAATCAAATTTATTTGAAATAGATGAAAGAAATACTCTCAGAAAAGATTTACAATCAGAGTATACAGTGTCCGATAATATTCAAGTAGAATGTATTAACAATGAAAAACAGTTTTCAAACAAAACCTGAAACTTCATGTGAAAATTCTACAAGTGGAAATGAATTACAGAAACAATCAGATAATACTATTCAAAATATTTTCTTAAAAAGGAGATAGTATGATAATCATTTTACTTATAACTTTTATAATAAATTAATAGGATAATTTTATTATATATTATTATATATGTTTATTATATGTATGTATTTTATTATATTTCCCACATAATAAATAATGATATAAATTTATAGCAAACGATCCAACATTCCCACAAAACGTCCTCGGATAGGAAAGCCACGTTTTGTCGGCGACGTTAAATTAGAGAATTTTACAAGTCTAGAACGTGCTAAGGAATATTGGAACATTGCTCTCAAAACTATTCAAAATTTAAGAAAACAAAATAAAGTGTTAAGAAGAAAATGCCAAAGATATAAGAAAAAAATAACGGATTTAAAAAGTCTACTAATTTATTTGGAAGAAAAAAAATTTATATCTGATGATGTAGGACAAATTCTTAATGTATGTAAATTAAAAACGCCTTAGTAAGTAATTTATTAACAGTCTGTCAACAGATCTATAGTCATCTGCATCTGCAATCTGTTCACATTCTGTTGATAGGAGTTACTGACAGAATTAGACAGTAGTAAATTTCGATGGCAAAAAGTACCCGATGGCCAATGGTTGGTGAAATGTTGGATTTTACATTTAGCCAACATTATACCAACAACTGAAAAATGATCCAATCGCATAAAAACATTGATCCAATATCAGGCATATGTTGACTGTCTAAATTCTGGCCCAATGTTGCCAATTTTTATAGATATTATATATTAGAGAATAAAATATAATTATTAGAGTAAAGATCCTAAAAGATAGATAGTTTACTATGGATTAATATTTTCTTTAAAATATTATGTAATGACTAATATCATTATATAACGTCATTATCACTATGTAACATTATATCACTATATAATGTCTTAATACTTGTTAAAAATCATGTATGTCATATATTCATTAAATCATGTTTTCGTGTTAAAGTGCATATAAAGTAATACATATTTTAGATATGATTATTTAGCGCTATAACTATTAATATTATTAAGGTATTTATTATCTGATATAATATTTATAATGCTATTGAAATATATAAGCGTTTCAAAATAACAAAGAAGTTTTCTAAAAATTAAGCGAAAAGATTATATGTACATTTTTATTTAATGCAGTAGTTTTTTAAGTATAAGTTTTGTAAATAAAATGTACCGATAAATATTTTTCTGAAAGTGTTAATTTATTTTATATACTGTTCTATTAGGCATCCATTAGTGGACCAGCAGCCGACATATTTAAAAGGATGTTGACTTCGTCAAATAAAAAGAAATATCCAAAAGAACTACAATCTTTTGCAGCTACACTTCACTTCTATTCAGCAAAAGCATATGAATATGTGAGAAACAATTTCATGAAATGTCTTCCTCATCCAAAAACACTTTCTAAATGGTATAAAAACGTCAATGGTAAACCAGGAATTAGTGAATAAGCTCTCGAATCGATAAAAATAAAATGTAGGGAGAGAAGGGAAAATATTAAACTATTATATTTTAGTTTAACAATAGACGAAATGTCTATTAAAGAAAAAATTGAATACCATGGTAAGGAGTGTTCTGGATATGTCGACATAGGTACAAATATTGATAGTGATGATATTCCTAAAGCACGGTATGCGTTAGTCTTTATGTTAGTTTGTATTAATGATTACTGGAAAATTCCTATATCGTATTATTTGATCAATGATATATTTAGCAATGAACGTGCAGCGATCATCAACAGACATTTAGAGGAATTACATGAACTTCAGGCAAACGTTGTCTCTATAACAGTTGATGGTGCTGCATGCAATCTATCTACATTTAGAAAGCTTGGCGTTTCTTTTGATATAGACAATCTAAAATCATTTTTTAAACATCCATCTACAGGAGAAAATGTTTATCTAATTTTAGACCCTTGCCACATGCTTAAATTAAATAGAAACAGTTTAGCCTTTAAAGGCGCTTTTATTGATAATGATATAAATATTATCAAGTGGTCATACTTCACTAAACTAGTCGAGCTGCAAGAAAAAGAAGGGTTACATTTAGATACCAAGTTACGTAGACGTCATATTATGTGGGAACGTGAAAGAATGAAAGTTTCGCTTGCTACGCAGACATTTAGTCTAAGCGTAGCTAATGCAATGACATTTTGCAGAGAAAAATTAAACAATCCAGAATTTTTACAATCAACTGCAACTTCTCGCTTTTGTATTTATATTAATAATATGTTTGATATGTTAAACAGTAGAAATTTGTTTTCCAAAAGTTGTACAAAACAATGTATTACAAAAAAAAATGTTGACAAAATTAAAGTACAAATTGATGATTTCATCGCATATTTATCTATATTATATGATGAAAAAGGATCGATATTAGAGTCATCGAGAAAAGTAGGCTTTTTAGGAATGATAATTTCATTAAAAAGCATAATTGGGATTGCTGAATCCTTATTTAGAGATGAAAATTTCAAATTTTTGATGACGTACAAATTATCCCAAGACCACATTGAAACATTTTTTAGTGCAATCCGTAGCCGAGGAGGATTCAATAATAATCCTACTGCTTGGGAATTCAAAGCAGCGTTTAAACGGTTATTGGTTAGAGCGGATGTACGCATTTTACATAACGCTAATTGCCAATTGTTAGATAACACTAAAATATTAATGATCAACAGTGTATTAAAAGAAGAACCCGAAGAAATTGTTACCGAAACTAATACATTTTTTTCAGATCACGATAGCTTCAATCTCGGAAATAACTTAAGTGAATATACTAATGAAGTAATTATGTACATTGCAGGATTTATATCAAAAAGTGTAAGCAAATATTTACGTTGTGAAAAATGTAAAGAACAATTGACAGATTTAAAAACATTGTCATCACTGCAAGCATTAAAATGCAGAGGAAGTCTTACTAATGCTTCACCTGATGTTATAGAAATATGTGTTGTAACTGAAAAAATTTTTAGAAGCTATGAAAAAGATGCGAAGAGAAAGAATGCTCTTTCTATATTATGTTTGAAAACATTAAAAAATATAAAATCAGATATATTTAGTTCTAAAGATTATTTTGATCATATTTTAGAACAAACATATTTAGAAGACCATCGAAATCAATTAATGAAATTAATTATTAAAAAATATTTGTTAGATTAAACCATTTTGCAATGTCAAAAAATGATGCTGTGAAACGCATTAGATCACTGCATTCAAAATTAATTCTTTTTAAAAATCAATAATATTATTAAGAAATACTTTATAAGAGAATTACTAGTTTATAAGCTTAAAGTTTTATAAGTTTATATTATATATGACACAGGTGCACATGTGCATCCTATATGTGTGTTATTTTCTTTTAAATTTTATGTTTTTATAGTTTTCCATACATTTTATGGACTTGATTTTTATTTTATATATAACGTTACATTTGATTGATTACATTATGATTTTCATTTCATATATGATGTTATGTTGATGATATTATATTAATTCTATTAATTTTAATAAAAAGTATAACAATTTAAGTTGTGGGATAAATGCAAAAAATTTGCTTTTAATATTCCTCTCATGCTTTTGAATTTAACCTTAAATGTAGAAATTACGCAGGCGCGAAAAGACAAAGAAAGTGCGCGTGCACTTCCTGTTTTGTCTCACTCCCATTATCTGCAAGCGTCAGCTATAGCCATACTCCGTCTAATTATACTATGTCTATGCTATCAACACAGTTTATGCCCGTTTCTACTACTTCATCTTAATCCCCAGTTTAATGAAACTTCCGTTAAAATTAATCCTGAATTTAACGCTGATCGATTTCTACCAACGTTACATTGCAAACGTTTAGCTAAACTTATAACCTATGTGTCATAATTTTAAGAATTTATTAAAACTCGAATGTTGATTGGTTCAATATTGGTTTTAACAGTATTGTCCTGTGAATACTTCTGAGAATAATACTTATGATATAATATTGGGAACTTTGACAGAAGACGTAATATTGGAAAGACATAAGAAATAAAAATATATTATAAGACATAATATTGTAAAATTATTAAATAAAAATGAATATAATAACAGAAAATAATAAACAATCACGTAAACGTGCTACGAATTTTTCGGAAGAGAAAAAATTATTTTAATTATTTTATTAATTTTGTTTTCTTTGTCTTCTATTAAACTCTTCAATATCTTCGTCATCCGAAGATGATAGTATAAAGTTATATGCCATATTTGAAATTAGAGGACATGCTAGTTATATTTCTTAACTGCAGTTCAATTACCTTTAAACCAAAATTGACCGTTCAACTTAAACTCAGTTTATGTACATTTAAACTTGAGCAAAGAGTTGATAGAAACCAATATTCAGACTAACTGAAGTTGGAAAGTTACCATCACTAAAACGCGGGAAAAATACGGAACATACACATAAGTTAGAGGAGATACACACGTGAACTAACATGAACGAAGTTTGATTATAAACGAAATATGACAAATAATATTTTCCTTGTAAAAGGACGTCACAAGTTAGTCTTGAATGACAATCAAGAAATCATGAAAGGCGAAAACGGTGGCCTTCTTGTAATGAATCAAATTAGTAAGTATTTCAATGATATTGATTAGAAGAAAAAGATGATATAATCTTAATTTTCATAGTTTATTTTATTTACATATATAAGGCGAAACATTGTCTGAATTGCCGTTGTCACCGGAGGTACTGTCTTTTTTTGAGATCTATGCAACAAATAAGAGTAATATTCTATATGAAAAAATCGGAATGAATAATTCATGTAAGAAATATTATTTTGTTTATTTTCTATTACGGATTTATGTACATAAAATATAAATGTTAGTTGTAAAATAATTATTGTATTTGTAGGTTCAAATTTAGATGAAAGCAATTCAGAGCAAAGAAGCTCTTCTGAATCTTCAAACTTAAATGGTATGTTAATAAAAGTAGCAATGTTCTTAAAAGCAGCAAATTAATTTAGTATGTATTAATTTTTTTCTTTATTAATTTATTTTATTTTCCAGCTGTATAGGATGATAAAGCTGTGAAATTATTATATAGTTTAGATGCAGACAATTGAGACTCTTTAAAAAACACTCTGTGAAAAATAACGTTATATGGGATAAAATTAAAATGTATATGAATATTAATAGACGATATAATTTTACTAGGACACAAATTAAAGATAAATGAATGAACATGAGAAAAGCTTATGTACGAGTTAAAGATCACAATAAAATAACAGGAGCTATACCTAAGATTTATGGATACTATAATGAAATGGATAATCTGTACAGAGATATATCAAACGTGAATCCTATTGCACTAGCATCAAATATGAGAACTGAGGATGAAAATACATTATCTTCAGATGATGCTGCAATGATAGATGATAATCCTAAAAGTAAGAAGAGTAAGATAGAACGTCAATTATCTTCCTAGACAGAGAAATTTATTAATCATTGTAAAGCGCGAGAACAGCGAAATGAAACACACCAGTAGAAAAAAATAATTGCTATTAAAAACGCAACAAAAACGTTTCGAAATGATGGAGAAATCAATCGAAAAAAGATATTTTAAATTAAACAGTTTTTAACACGAATTTTACTTTTTAAGTTTATTTGATTAGTCTAAGTTGAATTAAATCAAAAAACAAATAATGAATTTCCGACCATTATATGAATAAATCAACTAAATCAAATCACTACGATCAAAGCTAGATGTTGGTGCTCAATAATATTTCTATTTTAAATTTTAAACAACGATAATCCAGTACATATTCAAACTACGCGTCGAACACAGCTTGCTATAATAACGCAGTTCTAGACTTGCATTAAAATTAAGGTCACAAATAAATTGATCGTCAAATTAACTAACGATGTTAACGAGCATTTTAAAAAATGCAAAGAACTTATTGCAAAAAATATTACCTCAGCCAGGATTTGAACCTAGAATCTCTCGCCTTGCCGGAACGAGCGTCATTCCAATTATCCCATAAATAAAAAAATTTTAAGTTATTCTAATCATCGTTCGAAATTCTTTTTTTATTTTACTCAATGTTTTTTATTTTTTCTTGTGTTTTGTATTATTTTGTATAAATTGTTATGAGACTGATGAGATTTAATATTATAAGCAATATAAGCCAAAGAATTTTTTTAAGAAGAGAATTAACTTTAAGTATGTAGGCATTTTGTCAAGAACATATTTTTTGTTTTCATAATTTCTACACTTCTTGACAATAATTTATCTTCTTCTAGATGTAGTGAAGCAAATCCTAAAGATGCTTATGCTGTTCTATTTATAAGAATCATATATGTTACATATTCATTTTAAGATACCCAATAATATACATATTCATTTTAAGATACCCAATACATGACTCTGTTGAAAAATTTCTTAGAATACAGTGGAGTAACTCGAAAATGATCACATGAAACCGTTGTGTGACCATGTATTTTACCATGTATTTTATTTTATACATCTAGCAAAATCACAAAGAAAAGTACAAGCAGAAGAGGAGAGACAGTGACTAAACTGAACAACACAAAAGTATCAGCTGCCATCTTTTCGAAACGTTAAAAAAACTTAGTCGGTACAAGTAGCGCCAATGAGAAAACGTATAGCGAGGCGTTCACATCACAACAACCCCAACTTATCGCGAGCTACAACCTAAATAGACTCAAAGAAACAACACAAAAAAGGCATATTAAAATTACTGGCTTGATAAATCCTATAATGGCTCATCCAAGTGGCTCAAAGTTAGGGTGGCGGTCAGTTGGACTGAAGGTCCTGACCGACTCCGTGGCTCGCGATATTCCGCAGACCCATACGTTGAGCGTACAACTTTTGCTTCTGGCCCGTCACACCTTCGGTGAGACAGTCTGCGGTGGGAACATGCAGTAATTCAATGGTTCCATCGACTGCCTTTTCGCGCACGTAGTGATGTCGCGTATCGATGTGCTTGGTTCTGGCCCGAAAATGGTCCGTAGCCGCGATATTCAGCGCGCTCTGGTTGTCACATTCAAGGCGGACTGCCCCAACTTTCTCGAACTGCTCATGGAACTGCTTCAGCCAGACCACTCCCTGCGTGGCCATTGCCATGGCCATGTATTCTGTCTCGGTTGATGACAGAGCTATCGTTGGTTGGCGTTTGCTGAGCCATGAAACGCTGCCTGTGCCCATCAGAAAGTCGTACCCGGTGCATGAGTGGCGGGTATCCACATCTGAGTCCTAATCAGCACCAGCAAAGCCATGGAGCTCCAGGTCATTGTAACGACTAAAAAGTATCGAATAATTAATCGTTCCCTTTAAATACCTGAAAATCCGCTTGACAGTGATCCGTGAGCTTGTCCGTGATTCGAATCGAACCGGCTCACGTTCCCAACAGCGATTGCAATGTCTGGATGCGTTCCTTGAACCAGATACAAGAGACATCCCTCCCCACTGCCTCCTGATAGGGAATGTCGCCTGTGTTTTCCTCTTCTCTCTTCGTGTTAATTGTCAGCTTTTCATTTGGGGTCGGCATACTAGGGGTCGGCAGGGTTCGCATGTTCCATTCCGAATTGCATCAATATGTTCTTGATATACAACGATTGATCAATCGTCATTCCGTTGTCTACGTAGATTATGTTGATTCTAACACATGTTTGAGCTTGGCCCAAGTCCTTCATCTTGAAGTGAGTCCTCAACTCAAGTTTCTTCAAGGCTGTTCAGCACTTCCTTGTTTCGCCAAAAAATTAGGAAGTCGTCGACGTAGATCGCCACAATGAGTGACCCTTCGTGTGGTACACGCACGGGTCCAATTTTGACTTCTCGGTACACGCACGGGTCCAATTTTGACTTCTCGAGCCCATATGATCGCAGTACGTTGTTCAAAGCGATGTTCCATTGACGGCCACTCTGCTTCAAGTACATCGCTTTCTTCAGCCTGCATCCATTTGATCTATTTTCATGTTCCACTTTACGGCCAGTGCGATCAAGAGGCGAATCGAAGTGTATCGATCGAGAGAATGTCTCGATGTTGTCTTGTACTTCTGAAAGCATCCCTTGGCAATCAGGCGAGCTTTGTACTGCAACACAGACCCATCCTCGGCAAGCTTTCGCTTGAACACCCATTTAACCTTCAGTGCCTTCCTGCCCTCGGGCAATTCCTCCAATGTCCACGTACTGTTGACCTCCATTGCTCGTATTTCTTCGTCCATCGCTAGTTTCCAATTAGCGGCGCACGGTCCAGCTAGCGTTTCTTGCGCCGTTTCAGGCTCACCTGTATACTCAACGTCTTCCGCTCGGTAAGAGACGTAGTCCCCGAATCGTTCAGGTGGCTTCGTGGTTCGCTACGATTTTCGCAATTCCTTTTTCGGTGATAATTCAGGTTCGTTACCTTCGTTGTTGTTGATTTTGGCTCCGTCGCCATTATCGACTCGATTATCTTCGGGGTCTTTCTAGCATGCGTCCCCAACTGTCTTCTGTTGTCCTTCTTGCTTTATTGGAACGAGGTTTACATCGTCATCAATAGTTTGACTATTACCTTCGCCTTCCGAGGCTTCAGGAACTTGACATCACGGCTCATCAAAACCTTTCTGGTTTTGACATCCAGGCATCGTATCGCCTTCTGCGTTTTTGCATATCCTACGAACACCAACTGCTTCGACTTTAGATCGAGCTTCTTCCGATAGATCTCAGATGAGACACCATCACTGGCGTGCCAAAGATCTTCAGATCCGACACATCAATTCGCTTTCCACGCCACACTTCCTCTGGAACTTTTCCTCCAAGCGAACGGTTCACCGAACGATTGACGACGTAGACGGCCATGTTCACCGCCTCACCCCAAAAACGTTTTTCTAATTCCGCATCAATGAGCAGACACCTGCTACGTTCCACCAGCGTCCGGTTCATGCGTTCCGCTACACTTTTGTTAGAGGGTGTAGGTGCATGATGTCTCGTGGATAATTCCAGCATTTTTAAAAAAAACTTTGTTAGTGCCGTTTACGAACTCAATCCCATTATCGGATCTGATGCGCTTGACTCGTCGATCCGTCTGTCTTTCCACTATGTTCACAAAGGCCTTGATGGTGTCGCTCACCTCCATCTTTGATTTAAGAAAGTAGACGAATACCTTTCTGGAGAAGTCATCAATAAATGTTAACAGGTATCTGGCTCCTCCGCTGGATGTCACTTCCATCGGCCTACATAAATCTGTGTGCACCAACTCCAGGATTGTTTTCGATTTAATTTCCGTATTTGACAAGTTAAATGGGACTCGAGGTTACTTCCCCATCATGCAGGTGACGCATTCCCGCACATCTTCACCTTCTCCGTCGAATTCAAGGCCATCAACTAAGCTCTTCAGTCGAGTCATGTCACCGATATTCAGATGTCCGAGCTTCCGATGCCAATCCATTGCATCGTTTTCCATTCCGTCGGCACCAACCATGTCGCCACTCGCCAGACGACATTCGATCGCACTGCTGTCCACGTACACACCATTGCGTGCACGCGCTTGCAGTAACTTTTGGCCTCTCGAGTTGTAGATCCGGCAGTTTATTCCGTCAAACTGCACCTTGTTTCCAACTGCTGCGATCTTTGCCACTGACAACAGATTTGCCGACAATTGCGGCACGTAAAGCACCTCCTCCATTTGAATGTCCACACCGTCGATTGACACTAACACCATGCCGCTACCACCTTCAACTTCTGGTTGTTGACAGTTGCAATTTCCGGGAAATTTCCTGGCCGAAAATTCTGCAGAATGTTTCGGTGCGGCGTCATGTGTTTCGACGCCCCGCTGTCCAGGTACCAGTTTGTACTAGTCACTATTCGATCGCTAGCCACGAATGCATTCGTCAGCTTCACATCCTCCGATTGAGCCTTCGGTTTGCATTCGGACCGCTTATGATTGACCTTGCCACAGTCGTAACATTTAAAGCCGAATTTCTTCTTGTCCGATTTCTTTCCGCCGCTTGTACCGGCCTTCGGATGTCCCAAGAATGCTGACGATGACTCACCTTGACGACTTCTGCTCACATCAAGCAATTTTGTCTTCACATCATCGGCGGTCAGCGCCACTCCGCTGCTTTCCATTCCAAGAATAAATGGGCGATACTCCTCATCGAGTCCTGCCAGCATAATCGCACCGATCCACTCATTGCAAATCCGATGCCGACCAATTTGTTTGCTGTTGATGAAATCTCCAATAAATACTCCGTCATCGAGCTGCATTCTTCGAGACGTACGATGATGAGCTGCCTCAGCAACGTTATTTTCCTTGTGAGACTCTTGTCATCGAATAATTGTTTCAGCGCCGTCCACACACCAATTGCCGTTGCGTGGCCCTGGATGTGCACGTAAAGTGACTCATCCATCGAAACGATAATCCGAGCTTTTGTCTTCTTCACTTTTGTTGTGTTGATTTCAGTGTTCGCTTCTGCAATCGTGCCATCGAGTTCCTCGAATTCTAGAACACTTTTTCATCGCAAATTGCCACGTATGGTAGTTTTCCGAGCCGCGGAGTTTTTCGATAACAAATTCTTTTCCCATTGTTTCGATTCTAATCTTATAATTTCGTCAGTTTCGAGTTGGGCCCATAACTTGTTGAAAAATTTCTTAGAATACAGTGGAGTATCTCGAAAATGACAATACGAAACCGTTGTGTGACAAAACCATGTATTTTATCTTACACATCTAGCAAAATCACAAAGAAGAGTACAAGCAGAAAAGAAGAGACAGTGACTAAACTAAACAACACAAAAGCATCAGCTCCCATCTTTTTGAAACGTTAAGAAAACTCAGTTGGTATAAGCAGCGCCAATGAGAAAACGCATAGCGGGGCGTTCACATCACACAGACTCACATATATATATATATATATATATGAGTCTTATACGAGTCTTATATGAGTTTTATATGAGATAAAATAGGGTTAGAGAAAATCTTTTGGATTCTTTATTAGATGTAGGAAAAAGCATACCATTGTATAAGGGTGTATATAAGAAAAAATTTTTTTCTTCACATAAAATAGATAACATGATGTGTACATTTTGGCTGTGATCTAAGTTCATTTACAATTTTTAACTAATAGAAAAATGGGTCGTAAAATATTTTAGAGATATTTAGTATTATACTGTGTGACGTGACGTTTTGAAACGTCCGTCACATGGAGTTCGTGGAAATAACGACGAGGCACTAAGGATTCTCCGCTCTCCCGAACTGGGACGGGCGAGCGTATTGCGAGCGCTGCCGATTACAACGCTATTATTTTTTCTAATTTTTTTTGTATTATTCTTGTCATCTAATTTATCAAAGCGTAATAGATTGAAGCAATTGGTGGCCTAATCGACCATTCTGTGTACTTTGCGTCGCATCCACCGGACCAGGAAGAAGAGCAACGTAACAACCAGGAAGCCACCGGCCCGGATCATCGAGAGAAAGGGAACACGCAGATCATAGCCTTTCTATATTGATGATATTTTTCGTATGAGCCCGAAATTGCCGCCGCTGTGTCCTTGCAAGAATCCCGAGAAGCAGGTTGCTGAGGACGTTCCGAGAAAGAATCTCGGCCTAGAGAAGGCGCCTGGGAACGAAGTCATCCCGGAAGAGCAAGGGCCCGTAACGGTCATGCGACGACTCGAGAAGCGCCGGGAAGAGGCCCTGTCGAACATCGTAAGACTCCTGTCAAGACTTGAGTTTCGCGCCTCGGGACCCGCGAATATCGCGGCAACGCGCTATTTACCCACGACGCGTTAGAAAGGGCCCGACCAATACGGAAATGAGACGACATCCCCTTAGAGGGGGCGGTGATGCCTGCGTGTCTCCCGCGGGCACCGGCTGGCACTCGTGTTGTGGCGATTGACGATAGTGTGCCCGATCGTGAGAGCGGAGGATCCACGTCAATACCGAGAGCCGAGAGTGCCGAGACCGAGAATATCGAGGACTGCTCTCCGAACTTACCAGCGAGGAACGAGGTTACCCGAGAATATCCTTCGGTGAGGCGAACGTATTTATGTGCGGTCACCGATCCTTTGCCGAGTGGACCGTGAGTCGTATATACATTTCGTGTTTAAGAGTCCGTAATATCGAGGCCACTGACCTGGCATGTAGGATTTCGCGTCCGGTTGCATGGTATCTTTTGCGCGTTTAAGATTTCGAGAATTAGCGTTGAGCTCGCCCGTCCACAGCCGACTCACCGCGTGCCATCTTCATTTTGTAAATCGTTTTTATATAAATCGTTGTATTTGATTGCGTCACTCGTGAGATCTTTAAGTATCGCTTTCGTGTCTTTGGTACGCGATCTGTTGGTTGAAAGATCTTAATGTCACAAGTGCGGGACCTAAGGCCCGAATATACTGGATTATGTCGGCAACTGCGTTGTCGAGTCGAGGAGGCACTTTAGTGCCACATCCCTTAGGAGATTAAGAGATCGAAATACGAATCATTAAAACCGGGTCGCGAAGCCATAGCTTTCGTTTGCGCCCGGCCGGCGAACGCTTTACAACATCGCCCGTCCACTGTGAATATTTCAAATATATTTGTTATTTATTTTCTCTATTATATTGCGCCTCTTTATTTGCATTAGCCTTTCTCACCGCCTATTTCTTTCGCTCGTAACGAACCGCGCCCTTCCTCCGTGCCTCTTTCGAGGCAGAGCAGCCGGCTGTTCGCGCCACCGACGTCTGCCGATTTTCCGCGAATTGGAAGTATACGCGAGATCATGCAATTGTGACAAGAGCGGTACGTTCTCTCGTATTTGGCGCCCATCTGTGGAATTATTAATTTTGCGGCAATTTAATTCGGCGCTCCCATTAACTTTTGGATCTAAGAATTGCGGGGACGCTCAATGAAAGTTGCCCGTGCTCGCGAGTACGGTCGCAAAATTATTGTCCTTGTGTATACAATGTTTTTCTTAATTCAATACATGTAACTTCTGAATATTATTTCTTTTATCCTCTCTATCTCCTTCGCATGTAATTCTTCATTATTTTTTCTATTCATATCATCTATCACTTCATCATTTATATAATCCTCAATACCATGAACTATCGATACAGATGGAGAACGCAACATGCAATAATAGTTTGCTCATATTTAAATATCTGAGACGTCAAAATTTTCCCTTCAACAAAGCGAAGGTTCGCTTAATAACTTGTCTAGTCTCAATAAGAGAATTGAATTGTTTCTGCTCCTAAAAAAATATAGTTAAGAAATAAAGAACTGATAAATTGAAGAGCTACAACAAATGGGGTAACTTACACATTTTATAAAAACGGATAAAATAAATTCTAAACTACATTCAAAGGATTAATTGGATAGCAGCACGTTGCAATAGATATCTGTTATTGTTAGGTATTTATTGGAATATGCTACTATCCGGCCTAATCTCTGAATGTGTCTTTACAGTTCATTTTCTCCGTTTTTACAAAATATGAATTATCCCACTGTTGCAGCAAGCCCTTCTATTTATCAGGGTTTTCAGTACAATTTTTAGTTTTTTATTATTTTATTTAGTTTATTTTCATCTGCTTACCCTCGTAAGATGGCCATTGTCTCTATATAGAGACAAACATCATTCCAAAACAGGATAAGCCCTGTCTCTGTGAAATTGGCACCACATTTTCAAAAACCGAAAATTTTACCAACGGTTCTGTTTGCACCCACAATAGTTCTACAGTTCCTGATAGGTTTTAAAAATAGTTCCGTCGATTTAGAGAAAAAAATGACATCTAAAAATGTGAGGTGCTAACTTCCCGTAGCACCTCAACTACAAAAACTGAGGATTTTAGCAATAGTTCTGTTTGCACCCGCAATAGTTCTATAGTTCCTAATAAGGTTTCAGAAAGAGTTCTTTAGAAATAGTTCTGTTGATTTAGTAAAAAGAAATGAAATTTGAAAATATAAGGCGGCACCTCAAGTTTCGAAAAAATTGAATTATACTACGAAGTTTTATAGTTCTCAAAGAGTTCTAAAGTCCCTAATAGGTTTCAGAAAGAGTAAGCTTTTAATTATTTTTAAACGATTTTTTAATCTGAGCGCTGGCACCTCACCACAAAAGTAAAGTGTTATTTGGAGTTCCAGTCGACTTTTTGATATTTTTCGATAATTATGCAATAGTTCCAAAGATTTCCATAGTTTTTGACGACAATTCCGGCTTTTAAGTATTTTTAGACGATTTTTTAATCCGACCGCATGTAAATTAAAAAGAGATATATCATCTTGTCGGAGAAACAAAACTAAATACTAAGAGGAAAATGTGATGTTTAAAAAATGAATTGTTAACATTAAGAAAAAATCAGATCAACATAATTTAGTTTGACTTAATATAAATTCCATCTAACCTATAAATACAAAATGAACAGTAACTTTTGTGAAAGTAGGTTGTAAATTGCTATTTAATCTTTTTTTTTTATTTTAATCTGTAATCTAATATAATGAACTTATTGAATACTATAGGTGTTTTTTAATATAAAGTTTAATACGTGAATAGGAAACTAAACGAAACTGAAAAAATTTCATTAATAAAAATGTAATGCTTAAAAAAATGAGCTGTTGGTAATTAATGTTAAAGAGGAATCATATCAACACACAAATTTACTTTGCTTAATTTAAAACCTAATTTAAAGATAAAAAATACTTAAAAGCCGGAACTGTTGTCCAAAGATGTGGAAAACTTTGGAACTTTTTTACTCTTGTGGTGAGGTGCCAGCGTTAGGATTAAAAAATCGTTTCAAAATATTTAAAAATCGGAACTGTCGTCGAAAAGTATGGAAAGCTTTGGAATTATTGCAGGACTATCAAAAAATGTCAAAAAGTCGGCTGGAACATCCAATAACGAGATACTATATTCTTGTGGTGTGGTGTCAGCGCTCGAATTAAAAAATCGTTTAAAAATAATTAGAAGCTGTTTCTTTTTCTGAAACTTTTTAGGAACTTTAGAACTCTTCGAGAACTATAAAATTTCGTGGTTTAATTCAGTTTTTTCAAAACTTGAGGTACCACCTTATATTTTCAAATTTCATTTTTTTTCACTAAATTAACAGAACTATTTCTAAAACCTATCAGGAACTGTAGAACTATTACGTGCAAATAGAACTGTTGCTAAAATCTTCAACTTTTGTAGTTGAGGTACCACGGGAAGTTAGCATCTCATATTTTCAGATGTCATTTTTTTTCACTAAATCGACAGAATTATTTTTGAATTAGGAACTGTAAAACTATTACGGGTGCAAACAGAACCGTTGACAAAATTTTCGGTTTTTGAAAATGAGGTGCCAACTTCACAGAGACATAAGCCGTATCGCCAATAATATATTCTCCATTTGGGAAGAAATCGTTTTTGTTCCTATGGACGGTATGTCACAAATCACTATTTCGAAATATTCTTAAATCTCCAACAGATCCTAGATATCCAGCGAAGCAATCAATAAATCTCATATCAGCATCATATTCTGCTTGCAAAACAATTGCATGTCTGCACTTGCGCGTGTTATATATTTCAACCTAGAAATCAAAACAGAATTATAAATGATTAAAGAAATTTTATTATTAATGACTATTATACAAAGGATCAACATACATCCGGAACAGGAATTTCGATATGTGAGCATCTATGGCTCCAACAACATTGGGTAATTGTGAAATTCTTTGAAACTTTGTTTTAGTATTCAATAAGATATCATCTTTTGGCCAAGTTATAATTTTTGCTGACATTGCATATAAAGTTTTCACTACTCTTCTGACACAATGGGAAAGTAATGATTTTCCCAAATCAAATTTTGATCAATAGATCTTTAAAAAAAACAATATTATAAAGTTTACATACATCGAAAATATAAGAAAGATATTAAGTTAAATTTATTAATAACCATATTTACCTGTAGGAATCAGGCGTAGCTAACAGCCAAAGACTGGCTAATAACTGCTTTCGAACAGGTATTGTTGAGCGACCTGTTGCAGTTTATCTTAATAATAAATTCCCTAATCTATTCTCTAAATTTTCAAAAACTTATTCCAAAATGTTCTTTAAATTGTTTTCTGGACTTCCGTTTTCGGTGCGTAGTAGTGAGACACGTGTATGTTGACAGTGAGTTTTGGGAGAGAGACAAGTGGGTTGGAGTGAAGAGTGTGGAAAGAGGAGGAGTTGAGAGGGTGGATGGAAGGTTGAGGATTAACCCATTAAGGTCCATACCTAACCAGCAAAGTTATGATAAAACTAATTATTGGAACACCTGCTTTAAAAAAAAAAAAAAGTACCCCTATTTTTTTGTTTTTCGAAATTCATTATTTAACAATAATTGTTTAAACAAATAAAATTTTAAGTTGCAAAATTGAAAAACTAAGAATGCCAATCGATTCTAGGGAGAAAATAAAGAAGAAAACGCAGAATAAATTTTTTCGATTGGAGGCCATAATTTTTTGCAATAACGCTATAATCAATTGACATTCAGTTTTTTCGAGAAATGTGGCTTCGGCCCATGCTTAGGCTATTGTGTTTAGCTGAAAACTAGCTATTGGAACACCTGCTTTTTAAAAAAAAAGTACCCCTATTTTTTTGTTTTTCGAAATTCATTATTTAACAATAATTGTTTAAACAAATAAAATTKTAAGTTGCAAAATTGAAAAACTAAGAATGCCAATCGATTCTAGGGAGAAAATAAAGAAGAAAACGCAGAATAAATTTTTTCGATTGGAGGCCATAAGAATCAGTAACTTCTACGTTTTCTTCTTTATTTTTTCCGTAGAATCGATTGGCATTCTTAGTTTTTCAATTTTGCAACTTACAATTTTATTTGTTTAAACAATTATTGTTAAATAATGAATTTCGAAAAACAAAAAAATAGGGGTACTTTTTTTTTTAAAAGCAGGTGTTCCAATAATTAGTTTTATCATAACTTTGCTGGTTTAGGCATGGGCCTTAATGGGTTAAGGAGGAGTGAGGGTGGAGGATGAGGTGGATGAGTGGATGATAGAAGGGCAAGGAAAAGATAGATACAAAGATATAAAAAGCATAGAATAGATAGTTGAGTAGAAGGGGGTAGTGGAAAGGGAAGGCGTAAGACATAGAGTGTGTGAGACATAGAGAGATACGTATATAATTGTGTAGTGGTCCTGGTGAGAAGAGATGGAAGCTAAAAAGAATTGGAAAGGAGGCCTAAGGGAAGAGATGGGAAATAGAGTAAGGCATGGGAGTGTAGGGAGCATAGAAGAGCTATAGAAAAGAAAACGGGAGGAGACAGAAGGGGAGGGGGAGAAGGGCTTCAATAAGTTCAAAAAAATGATAAGAACGTCGGAAGGAGAAAAAATAGAGGAAGGAAAAGATAGGCAGAGAAGGGAGGTGAGGGAGGAAGAGAAGTGAAGAAGATGGAAGGAGGAGATGGAAGAGTCAATGAAAGAAATAATGAGAGGAGGGCTTAAAGAATGGAAGAAAGAAATGAGTAAGTGGAAAGAAGTGGTAAAGGGGGAGTGGGAGAAGATAAGGAAGGATCTAAGAGAGGGGAGAAAGGAAAGGGAGGAATTGAAAGAGCAGGTGAGGATAATTGAAAGAAGAATGGAGGATTTAAGAGGGCGGGTAAGGAGAGAGGTAGAAGTGGAGGAGGAAAAGGGGGAGATGAGCAGGAAGATAAAGGAGATAGAAAGAAAATTAGAAAGAAGGGAAAGAGAGGAGAGAAAAAGGAATTTGATTATAGATTATACTAGAAGTTAAAGAGGGAAAAAGGAAGGAAGCAGTGGGTAAATTGATGAAGACGATAGGGATGGAGATAGAAATAAAGGAGGCATGGAGGGTGGCAGTTGAGAAAAAAAAAGAGACAGAAATGGTGGGAATAAAAATAGAGGATTCAGAGAAAAGAAAAGAGATATTAGATAAGAGGAGAAACTTAAGAGGAAGGAGGGAGAGAATGGAGGAGAATTATGGAGGATTGGACTTGAAGGGAGAGAAGAATGAGATGGAGATTAGAGGAGTTGGCAAGAGAAGAGGAGAGAAAGGAGAGGAAGGTTAGGATAGGATATGGGAAGATAAAGATAGAGGAGAAGAACTGGTGGAGGTGGGATGAGGAAGAGGAAGTGTTAAGGGATAATAAAGGGATAAGGATGGGAAGGGTAAGAATGGAGAGAAAGGGGGAAGGGGAGGGGAGAAAAAGGGAAAAGAGAGTTAGTGAAGGGCAGGAGAGCGAGGGGAGAAGAAAAGGGAGTGATGGAGGGAAAGGAAAGTGATTGGAGGATAGGATTTTGGAATGTAGCAGGACTGAGAAATAAAGACGAAGAGTTCTGGAAGGGGTTAAAGAGATGGGACGTGATGGTGGAAACATGGATAGACAGAAAAGATTGGATAGGGATTAAGGGAAGGCTACCTAGAGGTGGGAGATGCAATGGGCGACAAGAAAAAGTAAAAGGGGAAGGGCGATGGGAGACATGGTAATGGGAATAAGAAGGGAATTGCTTGAAAAAGGAAGAGAAATAATGACGGAAAACGAGGGGATGATAGTGGGTAGGGTAAAGCTAGGGAAACAAAGATGGAGGATAGTGGGAGTATATATATAAAGGATAATATGGAAAGAATACTACAGCGGCTAGAAGAATGGATGGAGGAAAAGGGAGGAGGATGCTACACATTAATTGGAGGGGACTTCAATGCGAGGGATGGAAGGAGGAGGTTTCGAGATAGATGGAGAGGAGGGGAGCAAAGAGGTTGGAAGAAGGAAAAGGAGATCAAAGGATGGGAAGATAAACAAGGAAGGAAAAAAGTTGATAAGTTTCCTAGAGGAAAGAGGTTGGGGATTATTGAATGGATGTACGAAAGGAGATGAGGAGGGAGAATATACGTTCGTAGGAGGAAAAGTAATACGATAATCGATTATATACTAGGTGATGAAGAGGTAAGGGATAAAGTGACGAAATTTAGGGTAGGAAGTAGATTCGGATCATCACCCGGTGGAGGTTTGGATAAAAGGGATGGATCAAAGGATAAGGAAACTTGAGGGTGAGAGAGGAGGCAGGGATGGGAGGGGGATCTGGAACATGGAAGGATGTAAAGAATATAAAGAGGGAATAGAAAAGATATTAGTAAGAGAGGGAGCTAGAGGATTAGAGAGAGAGAAGATATGGAGAGAGAGATAAGAGAGGTGATAAAGGGGGGTAGAAAGAAAAATAGTAGGGTGGGAGGGAAAAAGTAGGGGATGGTGGGACGAGGAATGCAAAACAGAGAAAAGAGAGATAAGAAGGTGTCTAAGAGAATGGAGGAGAAAGTGGGAGGGAGAGATAGAATACAAAGGCAAAAAGAAGGAGTACAGGGAGTTATGTGACAGGAAGAAAAAGAAGGAAAATGAGAAATGGGAGAAAGCAGCCATGGAAGTAAGGAGGGAAAAGGATGTGTGGGAAATTTATAGGGAAAGGAAAAGACGGAGGAGGATTAATGAAGGGTTTGAGATGGAGGAATGAAAGGAATATTTTATGTTATTATATCGACGATATTGAGATTTAGGAAAGGAGCGGGGAAGTGGAAGGAATATAAATGGATACGGAAGGGAAAGGTAATAGGAGAGGTAAAAGAATTCAAATATCTAGGATATGTTTTTCAGAGGAATGGGGGACAGAAAGCGCATATAAAGGATAGGATAACGAGGGCTGCAGCGGAACAAATATGGGGAATAGGAAAAAGGAGATTTAAAGGGGATTGGGGGAGAAGACTGTGGCTCTTTGACAAACTGATTTGGACGGTTTTAAGTTACGGAGTGGAAGGTTTGGGGATGGGAGGAGAGAGAAGGAATGGAAAAATTAGAGGATAGGTACATGAGGTGGTTGCTAGGAGTGGAAAGGACGACATCATTATTTAGTAAGAGAAGAATTGCAAAGGGAAAAGTTAAGATGTAGAGCGGCGAGAAGAGCATGGGGATACGAAAAGAGATTATAGGAGGGAAGGGAGAGCGAGTTGGGGAGGGAGTGTAGAGGAGAGATGAAGAAAAGATTTTGTGGCGGTCGCCAGGACCGCACAGAAACTCGGGGCGCCTGTCGAAAGGCAGCCCGACATCAGTATTAAGATCGCGGATAAGGCGCGCGGCTTTCTCGCGAGCACCGCGAACTACGAGCTTTCTCACGAGTGGAATAATTAGCGAGTAATCACGGGGAAATCAAAGGGTTCGCGCAGTACCCTTTCTCGGAAGGAAGATTCCACCAAGAAGGATATAAGAAGCTATGGCAAGCCAGGAGGAGCACTGATTTTTGGTATTCGGCACAAAGCAAAAATAATTATTTCAGAGCTGAGCCAGAAGCATTGCCAAGCTGCCGCCTCATATCAGGAAGCACGCCGCTGCGTCGGACGACAGCAAAGGAATACGCTGCCCACCAGTGGAAGCTCCTGCCTCTCGACCTATCTCCGCCACGCTTAACACGGCCACCAAGAGGACTACTGGCTACCTGGGACATCAGGGTCCGGCGCCCAACGTCACCCTTCTGGAAGCCGTCGTCCCTGCTCTCGTCGCTGTGGGAGCCGCTTAGGCGACCGGCCAGGGTCCATCGAAGGATAGTGCCGAGAGACCAGGCAGTACAAGGCAACCAGCAGTGGGAATCGTCCACTGACGACGAGGCTGACCAGCTGATCCGATACGTGTCCCGAGAGACACAGGTGGAGGCATCGAGCCAGCGGGACCACGAGACGCAAACCAGAAGTCCGGAGAAGTCACATACATCGAGAACTCCACCTGCATTGCGTGTTGGGGACCAAGAAAAGTCACCAACATTAGATCTTCCATCGTGTGGCGAGAGCGTCTCTAGGCTGCCCGAGAACAACCGGCCCTTCGTAAGGCCACACAAAGACTCCATCGTACACGTACACACACACGTAACGACACGAACACAAACACAGTATCACATACTGTATAAATATACACGCACATCTAAATAGGTGTACATATTGTAAATAGATTGACAAAATAAATACATTTATATATATCAACACGGATCTTTAATCTGCGGTTGCCTCTTGGACACGAAGCGGCGTCCTCAATCTCCTGTGCGGCGAGGCGCCATTACCCTACAGATTTAAAGAAGGCATGCTCGAAATGGGAAAATGGAAGGAGGAGATTTTGGGAGAAGGGAGGGAAGCATAGAGGGGAATGGAGGAGGTGGGGTTATTTGAGGAGATAATACGTAAGGATAAAGAGGAGCAAAGAAGTGAGAGATGGGGAAGGATAAAGGAGGGAAAATCTTGTAAATGGTATAAGGAGGTTAAAAGAGGAGGTATTCCAGAATATTTGAAAATGGTTTGAGGGGAGGGAAGATGGAAAAGGCGCTAGATGGAGGATAGGGAATGAAATAAGGGAAGGGAGATACTGGGAAGAGCCAGAGAAAAAAATTTGTAGGTTGTGTGGAGAAGAGGAAGAATCATGGGAGCATGTCTGGGAGAGGTGCAGGAGATGGGAAGAATGGGGGGAGCTGGCAGGAGGCGGTAAGATGCTGGTGGGTGCTGGAGCAGGAGGGAGAGGGAGAAGAATGGATGAGAAAGATCGAGAGAGAAAGGGGGGAGATGGTAGAGGGGAAGGAGGAGAGTGGAGGAGAGGAGAACGGGAGAAAGGGTGGTAACCGAGAGTGGGTTAAGTAGAGAAAAATAAAATGTATATAAAAATGTATATAAAGACAAGAGGAAACGGAAGTCCAGGGTATAGAGATATTGTGTGTGTGTGTGTGTGTGTGTGTGTGTCTGTGTGTGTGTGAGTGTGTGAGTGAGCGAGCGAGCGAGCGAGCGAGCGAGCGTGCGTGCGTGCGTGCGTGCGTGCGTGCGTGCGTGCGTGCGTGCGTGCGTGCGTGCGTGCGTGCGTGCGTGTGTGTAAATATAGTAGGGCAAGGTGTTGGGAATGTCATTGACATGAGACCAACACGAGTTATGTAATAGGTTAAGTTAAGCGTAAATTAGGTTAAGATTAAGATAAGTATATGTATCCAAAATTGTAACCCCAGAGAATTAAATAAAGCTACTACTACTACTACTACTACTATTACTACTACTACTTTTAAATTGTTTTCTATTTAATCTTGGTATTACATTTTCTGTGAAACCTTCAATATGATTAGCTTTCCTAACTTTACCACGTACTCTAATATTTTCTTCCATATTAATACATTCTTGCACAAACTCTTCATTTTTACTGTCGCTATCACTTTCGACGTTTGCAATAATATTTGATAAATATTGTGTTTGTGCAGCAAAAGTTGCGATTATAACAATACATTTTTTACTTATTTCTACTGCCATTTTCTTATTCTTCTTTGTTTGTTGACACCGTCTCCGCAATTGGAGTCCTTTTGACACAAAACGAATGATATACCTTTAATCTTCTACAGGAAAGTCGTATAAAAAGGTTCGTATGGAGAGATATCACAAAACACAATGTGCGTGAAGTTAGCACCGCCATTTTGCAAAAAAATAGAAATAAAATTTGTGCTACATTGTGCCGCAACAATTAATGGAATAACTCGAAAAACGAAGCGCTAAATTTAAAAAACCGTTTTTTTTGCCAGCCGCCATTTTATTTAATCGGTAAAATAAATAATTGTTCTGAGTTGTGCTAGATTTGTGCTACATTGTACCGCAAAAATTTCACTTGCTCTTTCATAACAACAAAAGTTAGGACTAAAAATAGTTTTGCCCTTCGTGCTCGGTTTTCTATCCATAAATCGGGTTTGTAGTACTTCGACGTAAATGATATTGCAAATCTGAGTTCTGCTAACTTAGCACAAGTCAGCACAATCGTTATATTCGCTGGCACAACGATATTAAAGGCACTTTACTCTTGAGCGCGACCTTTCGCGCAAGGCTTTTTTGTTCAAAATTCGGATTTATAATGCTTCAGTGTGAACGATACTGTACATCTGAGTTGTGCTAACGTAGTGCAAGTCAGCACAACCATTATATTCGTTAGCACGACGATATTAAGGGCACTTTACTCTTGAGCGCGACCTTTCGCGCAAGGGTTTTTGTTCAAAATTCGGGTTTGTGATGCTTTGGAGTGAACG
>JANQDE010000374.1:25764-39213 GCA_037157785.1 Cephalotes varians | reverse complement strand
CACGCACGCACGCACGCACGCACGCACGCACACACTCGATCCGCAGTCACACCAGGAGGGACGTGTTGGACAGAACATCCACGTACATATACACATACCACACGAGCGGCACAAATAGACAAGGTACGCACGCGGAGGAACAATAGTATATACAATTCAAAATGCTATTTACAATTAATCAATATGTACAAATCAAAGTATGTACAAATAAATAAATAAATAAATAATAAATAAGCTAAAACGTAAATATGTAAAAATAAATAGATAAAACGTAAGAAAATTGTATATAAAACAGAACACACGCGTACACCGACCAAAAATCTGTGTCGCACCACACATACCTACAGAATGAAAATAACCTAACTTGGAACATCAAACTCGATAAGGAACTCACTATAAACAAAAATAAATAGTAAATAAAATAAATAAATGAATAGATAAAAACGAGATTCTACTGGAAACGCTCTAACCCGGATCTATACTGTCCGGGGAGAGACGCGCAGCCTCCCTGATACGTTCCGCGTCTTCCTTGGCGCTCATCACTATTTCAGCAAATCTTGCGAAGGCGATCCATGAATCCCTATTCGATACCATCGCGCTCAACACGCCCGATAGCGAAAGGTCCGGACCTATTGTATAGATCAGCTGAGTTCTCTCCTCCCGCCACGCGGGACAGGACTGTAGGGTATGGTCCGCAGAGTCGTCGTCCAGGTCACAGAAAGGGCAGGCTGCGGTCTTAGCCTTTCCTATTCTGTACAAAAAGGTCCCAAAGCAACCATGGCCGGTCAGTAATTGCGAAACTCTAAAAGTGAGATCTCCCCATCTCCTATTATTCTAGGACGGAAGAAGCGGAACAAGTGCGTCTCTTAGCTTCACTCCGGCAGCACCGGGTCTAGAGGCCAGTATCACCCACTGCCTTTGGGTGATGATCCTTTCTGATCTACGTATGTCTGTGAGCATTTCCGGCGTTAGTGGACCAATCTCCTTCGCGTCCTGAACGCGCCAAAAAATTCTAGCCCTTTCCGCCAACAGCTCGAACGGGATGAGCCGGGCCAGGAGAGTCGCCGAGTCGAAGGAAACCGACCGGTACGCACAGCAAACCCTCACCGCAATGGCCCGCTGCCAGCGGCGGAAGAGCCTCCTTGCATCCGCTGTTAGAGAATTCGCCCAAATTGGCGCCGCGTACATCACGACTAATTCGATGATACCGGCATAAAGCCGCCTCTTTTTCTCCTGGGGACCTCTTAGATTCGGCATCAGACTGCCCAGCGCTCTAGTAACTTTCCCAATTTTAACATCCAAATATTGGAAATGCGGCTTAAATGTCAGTTTACTGTCCAGGATTACCCCCAGATACTTCATGGAAGGGCTGACGTGAATGAAAGTATTTTTGATCCGAATGAGTGGATCGGTGTAGTTCCACCGTCGTCTATTACTGCGAAAGAGCACCGCCTCCGTTTTTGAGGCAGCCATCTCAAGGGAGAGGAATTCTATCCTCCTCAGCACAAGGTCAATGTATCGGTTGATATTCGATTGTGCGGCCTCCACCGAACTTGCGGAACACAGAATCAAGGTGTCGTCCGCATAACCGGTCACGGAACAACCCGGTCTCTCCCGGCACTCGGAGCGCAAAACGTAATCATACGCGATGTTCCACAGGAGTGGCCCTAGGACCGACCCCTGCGGAACACCGCGTACCACCCCCCCGTGCCCGACGTTCGCCAGTACATATAAAAAACTCCACCCACCTATCCGACAAATAATAATCTATAACTCTTCGGAGATAATCTGGGAATCTCCCCCTTTCAAGGGCCCATCTAATGGCCCCCCAAGACAGCGAATTGAAGGCGTTTTTTATGTCCAAACTAACTGCCAGCACAACCTTGCCCTCATCTATAATGTCCCGGATACGCCCGGTCACGGCGTCCAGAGCGTCAATGGTCGAGACTCCCTCCCTAAATCCGTACTGCATACCACTGAATCGATCCAAAGGAACACGCCACCGAGGAAGAGTATTCAAATGGTCCTTAAGCCTACGGTTAACAATTCTTTCGAAAAAGTTCCCTATGTCATCCAATAAGCATATCGGGCGGGCCTTAGGGAAGTTTATATCAATTGTACCTTTTGGTATTAATACCAGAATCGCCCGTTTCCAAGCCCTAGGGACTTTCCCCTCTTCCAAGCATCGAGTATACAACGTAGCCAGAGCAACTATTACGCATCTTGGGGCTCGTTTCCATAAATCTAAAGAAAGGCCGTCAGGGCCAGGGGCGGGACAACCGCCCTTTCTTCTTCCACGTATAGCACTAACAACCTTGTCAGGTGATACCAGATAAGTAGGATCATACACATTCCTATTTGCCCAAATCTCGTCTGGGTTGTGGACCTCGTCTGGCGGCAGCTCGTCCAACAGTCGATCAATTATCCTAGGCTCCAGTGACTCAGAAAGAGCCGACCCAGATCGTCGCAGTCGGTCCATGACAATTCTATATGGCAGGCCACAGGGGTCGTCATCAAGGGTGCCAATAAGGGCGCCCCAGGCTTCCGACTTAGCTCTCTTAATGCTTTTGCATAAGGCTGTTCTGGCTTTCTTAAACAAATTGACTAGGCTATCGCACTGGCCGCCACGTCTTCTCTTCCTTGTCAATAATCTTCTTGCCGCGATGCATCTTCTCCTTGAGTGGGCCACGTTATCGTTCCACCAATACACCTCACGTTTTTTGCTAGAGAACTTCAGCTACTTTGCAGATGCACCACATGTCGCAGAAACCGCGTCAGTGATATGCAGTGAGAAACCCTCGACCGATTCCGCGGGGAAACCCCCCTCACAAAGCCAAATTAAAATTTCCTCAAAAAGTTCCCTATCTAAAGTCTTGGTGTTCCAACGCACGTAATGCGCATGCCCAGACGTGTGGCCGCCATGCAGGTCCCCAAATCTAAATACGATATATTTATGGTCAGAGAGAGAAATCTCGTCCGACAGGACCCGCCAATCAACGAATTTCGCACTGACATCAGCCGATGACCACGTTAGGTCAACCACAGATGAACCGTTGTCCCGTACACAAGTAGGTGTAACTCCAGTGTTCACAAGTCTTAAATCTAAGCCGGCTGCCCATCTCTCCAACGCGGAGCCGCGCTAGTCAGAAACCCGACCCCCCCAAAGGGTGGACTTAGCGTTAAAATCCCCGGTAACGATACAACGACCGCCCGCTGCACGGATAACCATATCCAACTCATCCAGCGTGTTGTGGAAACATAGATTACTTTCGCTGGGAGCAATATATACAGAAAAAAAATAAAAAGAATCACATTTAATAACTATGTAATTTCGCCCGATCTTATAAAGGACACTTCTAGACCGGAATTCCCTAGCACCCAAATAGATGGCGGCCAATCCATTGGTGCTCGCGAACCAATGGGGGGGCCGAGGAACCGACGCGGGCTCGGATGTGCACGCTAAGTCAAAATTATTCTCCACAATGTTCTGCATCAAGAGATTCTGGGCAGCCCAACAACGGTTCAGGTTGACCTGTAAAACGCGCATTATTTGATTCGACCGCGATTACCACCCTGTCCCTCAGCCATGGCCGAACAGGCCGAGGACAAACAGTGATCAGTAGGAAAACCAAGATCGGCACAAGTGACGCAGCGCGGATTCGCCGTACACGTATATGAATTGTGGTTAGTGTCCCCACACTTAAAGCAATTTCCAGTCCTGTCGGACGGAGAATTACAATTGTTGCGAACGTGGCCAAAATGCCAACATTTAAAGCACTGGACTGGTCTGGCCTTCATTAAATCTACGCGAGCCACAGACCAGCCCAGATTCACTTTCCCTCTCCTCAAAATTCTAAGCGCCGCAGAAAGGGGACACTGCACCCACGTCATACATAAGCCATTGCGCATTGGGCGAAAGGAGCCGACTCTGACGTCACTAGCCAGACAGTCGCCAATTTCAGTTAGCGTAGTAATAATTTCATCCTTGATCACAGACTCATCGAACCCGCTCACTCTGAGATCTGCTTTGACCACAGGGCGGGAGACCACCGCGTTGTCGCTTATTGCGTCTCTAAGACGCGAGGCCAGAGAGTCTGCCTTAACGGCGCCTTCGAGGCCCGAGATCTCTATAATAACGCCGCCACTGGCGGCCCGGCGTGGGTTAATAATGCCTATGTCCTTGAGATTAACCTTCTCCCTGGCCTGTTTAATAATCTCTGCGTAGGAGAGGCCGTCCGCTTTAATCGCGACCGCCGCGTTCCTGGGCGCTCTCCTACGCGCGCTACCTAACGCCGGAGAGGATTGTGGTCTCCCCCCAAACCTGTCGACACCCGTTCTGGCCGCGACGCCAGTCGGCTCCACGGAGTCGTTAACAGCGATTCGGATCTGCTTCCTCTTGCTCCTCCTATTGGTGACCTCGGTCCACGTCTCCAAATCGGAAAAAAGTTCCGGCTCCTCCTGCGAGACGCGCGCCCGCTTAGGGATTGGTCGAGGAGGGACCAATTGCACGTTGCTAGTTATTATGGGGACCCCACGTTTAGGGGGGTCTACAGCTGCCACCGACTTATTAATTCTTTCGGCCGACTCCACTGACCCATACAGGTCAGCCTTCATTCTGCTGAGGAGTTCCTCGAACTTTACAATTTTTTCATCAAATTTTGAAATAACTGCGAGCTGATTATCGTAATCCTGGAGCGTCTCTGCAACACTAGATCCTCTTCTTGCATCCTTCTCTTTCTCTTTCCTAGGGGTACTAGATTTATTAGGGGTCCCCTGCCTGCCCCTATCTGACCGGGGAGGGAGTCTTTCCGGCTCCGCCGACATGGAACCAATTCTGCGGCGGAGCTCAAAGATCTCATTACTAAGCTTCTCCGCCTTTTCGTCAGCTTCTTTCAAGAAGCTTTGCAAACGGGTCTCCTCTCTCTTTGATTCCCTAAGCTGGGCGGCGAGCTCGTCGTTTCATCTTCTAAGATATGTAATATCGCCGGAGTCCTTAAATCTGTCAACTAGAATCTTGATCATAGATCTCATGCATACGATACGATCTTTGAGACAGCCGGACAATCTTCCGTTGACATTCTTGGATTTAGTCCGGACGAGTTCCATATCTAACCATCCTGTAGCCAATCCGGCAATACTATCAGCATCTTTGTCCACAACATCTTCGAGCGCTAAACGACAATGGGAGAAAACAAGGTTCGTCAAATCAGCAGATAAATCCATATTAACAGGCGGATCAAAATCCATCGCTCTGTTCCGCGCACGGGTCCTCCTTTTATGGACTTTCTCCACGTTTTCGGGAAAGTCCGAAAGAACAATTGGCCCTTCGTCCGCCTCATCACTGTCGGAGCCAATCACACGCGATCTAAGGACTTTATGGCTCCTGAATGGTTGATCCTCAATATCGGAATCGGTAACGTCATCCTGGTACTTTCTACTTCTTTTAAGATTAAGATTCGAAAGATTCGAAGGGGCGGTGACGGAGGACACCGACCTAACGTCTTCATTGATATTTCCTCCAGTCAACTCCCTGCTAGGGCCCGCCGCCCCAGATTCGTTTTTCCTCAAACATCTGTCCACAATGGACCTAACTAGAAGATCATCCTCCTCGCTACTTCTGCGATCATTTGCGGCGGTAGCAATACCAGGCTGGGAGCCCGCCGGCAACTCCTCGCCCGGTTGTGGCCCTTCGCATGATTCGGCGCGTAGCCCCGACCTGGGGGAGACAGGGACCATGTCCCCCCCTGCCGGTTTCCAGGGATCCGAACACCTGGATCGTTATCCGAATGACTAGCCATATTCATATAGAAAAAGCGTGGTTTGATGACGGTGTGGCCTTCACCGGGGGAGGCCGCGGCGACAGTGGAAACGGGCGAAGAAAGAAAAAACGCAGTTGATACGCATATCGTGTTCTCGGAATTTCGCAAGGGCCAAGCGAAGGCTCAGGATCAGGGCCTCTCTTGACCATACTCATAGTAATTAAATCGAACATAAGAAGAGGTTAAAGTGTGCAAATAAGATAAAGATAAAGATGAAAATGAAAAATGAAAATGGAGGCGCATAAGACGCGTAACAGGCGGCAAGGCAGGGGAGGAGACCCGAATTCCATAATTAATAAATAAGCTATAAAATCGAAAAACAAGATCCAATACTAAATTAATAAGAAAATAAATAGTTGAATAAACACACTCCTAATCAAACAAGATAGTAGTATACATCAAACAATTACTAAACTATAAAATAAAATAAAATAAAATAATTACTTAACAATAACAACTTAACTAATAACAAATTAACAAAAACGAAGAGGGACTATATCTAAGATTAACTAATTATAATACTGAAATAGTAAATAAGTAAATAAGTTAATAAATTAATAAATTAAATAAAATGAAAATGCTTGGTATTATGATCAATAAATCACTAATTAATCACTCAATAAGGAAAATCACACTAGACTACTCAAAATAACAACAGGAATCCAGACCCGCCACCCGCTAGTCACGCCCCGCCAGAATAAGTAATCTATTGAGAACCGGGCTTAAGCCGCCCAGATATGAAGCCCGCCTCTCTAAGACCGTGATCCATAGCCAAGCCAAATCTAGGGACTTTTGTTTGTCAAAAGTGAGGTTACTTTAACTGATTCCGGAATAAATAAAGTGAATGCATAACCTAACACGAGATAACCTCAATAAGTTAATAAAGATAATTGTACGGTTGTTATACAGTTATTTAGCGCAGATGATGTCAAATGTATAACAGTAAATACACAAGCCCACCTACCTTTGCGGAATCTTGCAACTCGCTCCAGACAGGTCCGCAAAAATAATAACGCAAATACAATAATAGCAGTAACAATAAAAATGCGTAACAAATAAAAGTGCATAATGAAAACAAACGAATAACAATTAAGCCACAATTGATACTCGATGGTATAACGTAACAATAAAAATAAAAATAGTACTAGTTAGAGATTGAAATCAAAGAACTGACAATAAATAACAAGTGAATAGCAGATAAATAAGTAAGTAAGTAAGTACCCTGCAGCAGTGAGAACAACAAGTGCGTAGCACGTTAGGCAGTATACATTCCAGACTTAACAGCAGAAAACTGTCATAGAATAGTAAGTAAATAAATAAATTGAAGAGTAAAATAAAAATATAATATAAAATAAGTAAGAAGATAATAAGTAAATAGATAAGTAAGTAAGTAAAGTCAAATATGCGTATTGAGTATTAAATACTATAGCAAAGAAAGAATCACAATGTAAGTAAGAATTAAGCAGTAATGATAGTAGTAGTAATAATAGTATTAATATTATAAAAATAATAATAATAGTAATAATAATAATAATGATAAAAGAATTAATAATGATAGTCAATAATAATAATAGTAATAGTGATAGTAATAGTAATAGTAATGGTCGTCAGCGAGTAACTCATCCTTCCAAACCAAAAAGTAATGATTTAAGTTAGTAATAATAATAATGATAATAGTAAGTAGTAGTAGTGATAATAATGACTACCTAGTTAACGAAAACTAATAGAGACGCTGATATCAACATGGTAATGATAAAGTTAATAGAGTAGGTAAAAAAGATACGTCTCAATGTAAAATACAAATAAATGTAAATGTAGATACTTAAGTGAATAAAAAATAAATAAATAAATTAATTAATGTTGGATAGTCCGTAAGTAAAAATAGATGAGCAAGTAAGGAGGAAGGTGAGTACAAGCCATAACATAATGTCAGTATTGAATAAGAAAGTAAACTAAAAATAGTAATATTAAGCGGTGATCGTAATAATATGCCATAAAAGAAAGAAAGAAATATGAATAGTAATAAGTAATGAATGAATAAATAAGTAAGTGAAATTACTAATTAACGCATAATGACTGATAAATGAATAAGACATAAGTAATAGAACACCAGAAGTTAAGTAAAAATATGAAACATATAGGCTATATAAGCTATATGTATTCACAAGTAAACCTACCCAACTTTCACTCGCCGATTTTTTTGTAACTATACATATACTACATTGAAAAATATTTGACACGTATTTTGTTATATCRGCCCAAAATGATRTTTAVRGWTTAAAAACATCCTTTTAACCCCTTAACGAATTGATCACATTTGCTTGAAATTTGTAACTTGAGGAGTCTTGGGTCATAAATCTTAAGTCAGTTTTATATAAATATATAGGAAGGAATGCAATTAAAAAGAATAAAGAAATGCATTTAAAAAAAAAAGATTTTCTTTGTGCACTCGCTCTTTGCCGAACCCGGGAATAACCAACGTGGAGGTGGCGAGGACCTATTCCCTTTTCTTTGTTTTTTTTTGTTTTTTTATTTTTTTAATTTTTTAATTTTTTTTATTTTTTTTATTTATTTTTTATTTTTTTTAAATTTTTTTATTTTTTTCAAATTTTTTTTATTTTTTGTTTTTTTTATTTGTTGCTTTTTCTTCTTTTTTTCCGCTTTGTCTTCTTTTTTTAATGAAATTTAATATTTTGTTGTGGTATGTGCAGCAATACTTTTTTTGTTCTTATGTAAATTAATTCTGATATTAAACTAAATTATGTATTGTTCACAGTAGTGGGGACTGCTTTTCAGGGAAACCGCAAAAAAGTGCTCCATGCACATAGATTTAGTGCACCAAGCACATTTCATTATTGCGATATCATCGCAAACGTCACAAATGGTACCACAGCCCTTTAAGCAATACTCGACTGGTGTTTGGCATTTTGCTGGCTTCTCTTCAATGTAGCCACTCTTCCACCAAGCATATTTGAAGAGATTTACAAATCTTGGCGAGRAGAATTGGTTGTGAATCAGTGATTGGATTTTCAAAATGTTGTTCCTTAAATGTAAGTTGACGTCGTAATTGTATAAAATAATCAGATCAGAAAATTGTGTGACGATTCGTCACTAACAATGTATATAATTGTACATAGTGTATTTTAGTTATAATAATTACCTATAGTATTAAAGTCTAGTTTGTAAGTTGTTGTTGATAGCGCGCTCCGCGCCCGCACCGCGCGCTCACCGCGCCACGCGTTCGGCGCCCGTACCGCGCGCTCACCGCGCCGCGCCATCCGCTACCGCTCCGCACTACCATCTTGTCTTCTTCATGATAAAAACCAATAGGATTCACCGGACTCTAGGGACTCGAAGCGGGAGCCAATCAAAATGTAGAAGAAATGGCATATCATGCCATCTCGCCGGAATCGTTAAAATGTAATCCGAAATTATACGAAAAATTAGGAAATTAAGAAAAGATCCTCTGAAATCATATACCGTGTATAAACTGTAATAGATTGCTCCCAGCAGAACGGGCTGCTTACAAAATCATTCTCGGTTGATCAAGAATTTGAGAAGTCTGCTAAATAGGTAATATACAACAGACCTGTCAACGATCTCTCCTTCATACAGAACAGCCGCCATTACATGTGAAGATCCTTGCGGAGTCATCATCGCAATACAAAGAGGTTGATATTCGCATCCGACGCACGGAGACGGCCTCCTTCAATCCAGAGAGACCAGCGCACATGCAGGAACACGGCAGTAAGACCGCAAGCCACCAAGAACACGTAAACGCAAAATACGCAATTACATCGCACATGTCCGCCCATGGCCACCGCAGCCGCGGAACCCCTATGGTGTCTGGGTCCTGATCCGAGATTATGGTCCTGATTTCCGAGAGATCGAAATTGTCAGGCCCAATAAAATAAGAGTCAGGGGGAAGGGGAGAAACGCGTTGTGGGAATTGTTGGATTAGTGTGTCCAAGGGTTGTTGAGGATCATAATAATAATAATGAGGATGAGGAGGAGGAATGTGAATCTCTTCGATGAATTCCACGCTTGAGGTCGTGGAATTCGAAGGRGAAGRTGRGCGCGATGGTTCTTCTGGAGAGGAAATGGGAGAGTAAGAAGGAGGGGAAAAGGAGCGGATGGAAGGAGGAGGAGAGTCTGGGAATATTCTTTGTGTCAGTGCGGAGTGGGGGGAATCTGGTTCTGCAGTAGGGGAGCGAAGAGGCGACGGCGGTGGATTCGAGGAAGGGGATGGAGWGGGAGGAGGAGGAGGAGAAGGAGCGGGGACGATTATACTAGGGTGGCTATTACTTTTATTAATGCTACTGTTGCTATCATTGTTGCTATTATTGTTGCTATTATTATTGCTATTATTATTATTTGGCGTTAGCCCGCTGAGGAATTCAGCGTAGGCCCCGTCCAAGAGGCGATGCGCGAGCCTGTTCCTCAGATGCCGGAAGCACTTTGCTGCCCTTCGGCTGCGGGGTAGATTGGAAGACGGTCGGCCGCTCACTACAGATACGCGAGTATTGAAATATTTGCTAATGGATTATGATCATAGTTTTACTGGATATTAGCGGGCGGAGGACGTAGAGTGAGTGAATAAAAAAAGGGTGAGAGGCCCGAGATATTAGTGGTCCTCTTAAGGTTAGAAATAAGTAAGGCCCATTAGAAATTACCAATGAACCTTAGGCGKAATAAGGRTGTAGARTCGAGGTTTTAYTGTAGARTTAGTGAATAAGGARAKGGTGAGAGGCCCGAGATACTAGTGGTCCTCTCAAGGTTAGAAATAAGTAAGGCCCATTAGAAATTACCAATAAACCTTAGGCGGAATAAAAAGGGGAGAAGTAGGAGGGTATGCGAATTGAATTTGTAGGAGAATCCCAAAGAGATATATAAATACTTATGAGATGACTTACTATTGATGTGGGTGTTGAACGGTGCGAATGGCTCCCGGTCCGTCCTAGGGGATCTGTTCTATCTGACTGACCCTCTGGTCGTCGTGGATGATGGTTGTGTGGACTCCAACTAGTCACTTATACACTCCCGTGACGATGTAAATTTAGGCAAGAGGTGAACCCGGACGAACGAGCGTGAAATAAGACTGTTACTGAGTGCTACGAATAACACAGCTGACTGGAATGGTCAGAGAGAGCGAGTGCTCAAAATGTCGTGGTTTATATAGGAATCTCTTTGGGGGTGGATTTCTTATGGGATAGTTCAAGTTAGTTGATTTCAAGGTTTTGATTGGTGGGATATCTCTCCTTAATGATCAATCTTTCTAATCTCCAAAATTTCGTTGGAGCTTCTCACATTAGATTGGCTCCACCCGCAACGTAAATCTTATCCTACACTTATTAATTGGCGTTTCATTATTATTCGTATGACTTTTCTGCGATCATCTATTGGCAGGATCTTCACTTGCCCGCCCTGTTTTCTAAAGAGGGGGCAAGAAAATTCTCATAGCACCTTCCAGAAATATGACTTGTTTCATTCATTTATTTTTTTTCATTCAAATCATTTTGTATCACTGAGGAGGACTCAATACCGAATCGAAACGTATGAATATATTTCGTCGTACCACATACAAGGAGGACTATTATTTTCCTATCCTTCTCGCACGCACATCAGCGGAGGCTCTATAGGTAACTACCACACATTGTTTTGATTTATTCTAAGAGCTACGTTTATCTTATCTATTTATTATTTTTGTCAATTTTTTTTGTTTATTGCCGAGTCCTCTTTTATTAGAGRCTGTAGGGATCACGAATCCACCTGTTAAAAGTTTATGAATTCGTGGTTCCTTCCATATGTTGTCAYGACTTYGCAGGAYCCACYGATTCACAYCAAWGTTAAAGATGTTTAAAGAATGTTTCGTTTTGGGTAATTGTTTGTTACATTTAGAGTCCCTGCCACCTGGGTACTTATTTTGTTTACGTGTGAACCAGATAAGACCGGCAAAATCATGCTCTTGTTTAGTTTTTTATGTCGCATCTGGAAGGTTCCTTGTGACATATTTGTATTACACGAAATGACAACATACAGAATAAAAGGGAAATTCCATCGGGCTTATTCCCCGTTTGCCAACAGGTGACTGCTACGCTTGGGTTTCGTGTGCTTCTTATTCTAATAGATTATTTTGCTAGTTTTTATTGAAATGAGGAAATCGTGAAGTCCTCAGGATGTAACACTATCATAATATTACCTTATCTAGGTAAAGGAGCGTGTGCGATTGGTAAAGAAGCTTTATGCACAGGAATTAACGTGATAGAAGATGTTGAAAACAATACTCCGTTGAAAAAAGCGATGAAAACCCGATTCAGGCACTCGCGCGGAAATCTCAAAAGAAAAACCGAAGAGAAAATAAGTAGCTTGATGAGGGGGTCGGGATAAAGTATCCGCGAAAACAGGACTTCAGTTTTATCAAAGACTGCATACTTATTCATCAATTGAAATAAATTTTTTTCAAAATCGTTCTTCGCGAATGTTCTAAAATTCATGTTAAGCTCGATATAGGTGCGAAGCCGTGGAGATTGCGAGAATACGCGATGAATCTTTGCAATACGGAGGCCGTGACGAGTACACTGTTGCAGGTTATGATAATGTATAATGTAGCGCTTCTTATCGTATAGAGTTGCGAGGAGTTTGTCCTGCCGCCTGCCTGGCGGTTTTTCGCGCGCCGGAACGGTAGGTCAGTGCGCAGTATCGTGAAAATGATACTACAAGTCAATCTTGAGAATGTAGTTGGGGAAGCTAATGCATATTTGCTTGAAGACTATCGTGAAATATCTGTTGTCGGAGCGTTCTACGAGCACGAACTGACCCCGACGTGTATCTTGTGGAGAAAATAAAGGTTTACATGAAATGGTTGGGATTTGATAATTCGCACAACTCTTGAATATACAAGGACAATGTGATTTAATTTATACAAATTGTATTTTCATAAAAATATATTTATTTTAATATATAAAATACATAAAATGTGTGAAAATTTATCAAAAATTTTTTTATTAATAATCCTCCCAATAATACATTTTTCCATTACATTATATTTAATCTTTATTAATATTCTTTCCTATTATGTTACAATGGTATTCTGTACTATCCTCACGGTAACGTGTCGATTGACTTAGGTGTGATACGACGCTTGTCATCGTACGAATACTGTGTACACTTTGTGCAACTTCGATCTTGTAGCAGACGCCGATAAAAAGCTGAATGTTGGATGTAAAATTTCTTCGATAATTAATTCACACCTTTCTTCAAACATAATATTCTCACAATACTCTCCGATAAGAGATTCTTTATAATCTTCTAATAAGAGAAAAAAGAAAGAAAGAGATTGAAATATAACAAGTCTCGAATACATTTGAAGCTAATTTAGTCGATTATATTGTTGTAATGTGATGCATTGGAGATAATGCTTTGTAGAATAAAAATAAACAAATAACAAATTTCTATCGACCGATATATGAGAACATCATGACAATTTAAAACACGGCCAAATACGGTCAAAGCTAGGTGTCAGTGTTCAAATAATAATTCTATTTTTATTTAAATTAAACTATAATCTAGTATATTCAAACTACGCGCCGAACACTGCCGGTCATATAACGTAGTTCTAAACTAGAATAGA
>JANQDE010000374.1:12901-25684 GCA_037157785.1 Cephalotes varians | reverse complement strand
TTCCCAATTAGACCACCGAGGCATATAGTAATATTTATCGCAATAACCAATATCTATTAAGGGGTAACGCATTGTAAGGCCAGCGTGTAAACAAATAACAAATTTCTATCGACCGATATATGAGAACATCATGACAATTTAAAACACGGCCAAATACGGTCAAAGCTAGGTGTCAGTGCTCAAATAATAATTCTATTTTTATTTAAATTAAACTATAATCTAGTATATTCAAACTACGCGCCGAAAAAATAAACAAAATTCACGAGAAGTAATGTCTGTAAATTTGTAAATTCTTTTTCGGATAAATATTGTTTCTCCATTATTGATATATGTGTAAATTTTAGAATATAGCATATTTTTCAATGGAAACAAATTACAACTTCAACTTTGTTTGAATTAAATTTTATTGTTTCACTAAATATTTTATCTATACAATTTGTTATATGTGCTTGCATAATTGCTAAAGTACACTGATTAATTATATTTAATACATTTAAATAATTTTATAATTATGTATAACACAATATATTTACATATTTTATAATTATGTATAATATAATATATTTATATATTTATATTATATATGTTTTGTGTAAATATACATTTGTATATATTATTTTAATTTATTTTACATGTTGTCTTCAGTGACACAGTCCAAGCATGCTTGCTCAGGACATAAATAACAGTGAGATTAGTGTATAGTGATATCTCTCTGTTTAATCGCATGTAGATACACATCTCAATCAAATTCGTCTGTCACAGACCATATACGCAAAATATGAAACGTCTCTATAAAATATTCGGTGTGATTCGAGAATCGTTGAAGGCGATCCGACAGATGTTCGATAGCGGTTTGATAGTGGTTCGATAGACGTTCGATAGTGGTTTGAATCTCTGGCGTGAACATTTTTTCCAATCGCACGATTTTCCTTGCCGGATGTATATAGTCCGGTCTACAATGAGTTGTATCGTAGTCGTAAGTCATAAGTCATAGTCATAACCGCGTTGTATCTCTGTCGTAACTCAGTCGTGCGTTGTAAATCATAGATCCTAACATATTTGGCTAAATGCCAATATTTATGATACTGACTTACGACACGGTTACGACCAACCAATGAGAGAACAGGATTCAGCGGCCATGTGATGACGCGATGAAGCGAGTAGCGCGCAAAGTTGAATTTCTTTTCTAATCTAACCTAACCGGTTGTGTATTGTGTACCTGAAATTTCGACGAAATGGATCCAGACATCGATGACCTCGAGCTCATAAAAATGGTCGAGCAGCAACAGTGCTTATACGTAAAGAGTTGCAAGGCGTACAAAGATATGGACAAACCTGCGATATGGGCTCAAATTGGTGCCTTGCTGACCTACCCAAAAACAGGTATTTTTATTAAGAAATCATTAATGTCATTCGAAATAATGCTTGAGTGCTACTATTAGAGTGCTATTTGCAATCTTCTGCTTGTGGACAGTTTGGAAAGGGTTGATAATGTTGACTGTAAGACCTTCATAACCTCCAGCCTCTTTCCATATTCTAGGAGAACAAGCCATGAAACGCTGGGAGTCCTTGAGGACTCAGTGGAGCCGTGAACATAAGAGGAAACGAGAATACAAGCCATCTGGATCAGGTGCCAGCGCGGATATTCAGGAATTTAGATTTTATGGGGAAATGAGTTTTCTAATACCATATTATGTGCCAAGACCGTGAGTATATTTATTGCACCTCTGAATGCATAGCCCATTTCATTGTTCATTACTTGTACTGTAATTATGGATTTATTTTCAGTACTAGAGGTAACATGAATAAAGTGCCAGTGGGCCCCAGTAGTAATGATAGCACTAGTTCTAGTACTGTCGAGGTGGAATGTAGTGACTCAACAAAAATCGGTGACTACTCCAGCCAGCTGTGGAACATAAATTTGGTGGATGATTCCAGTAGTAAGTATATTGGTGCCAACACTTATTTCTGGCTGTTCTCACTGCTCACTTAGGCCGAGTTCAACAGTGGTCAGTTAAATTTAACTAGTAGTTAAGTTATATCTTTGTCTCTTTTTAAAGAACGTATCTAAAAAGACTGAGATATATCTTAACTATTAGTTAAGTTTAACTGGCCACTGTTGAACTCGGCCTTAGACGTGTTTTCAAAAATTTGCATTTTGTTTTCAGGCACTGATGAGTCGTTGTTTTCTTCACAAGTCGCAAATTCAAAATCTCCATCTCAAGTAGGCCTACAAGTGTCCTCTGCAGCCAAGGCCGCAATGCAACCGAGGCCTGCACGAGGCAATGTGCATACAGCAAATAAGAAATTTAAGAGCACCACAGGTAGTTGTGCCTCCCTCGGACGATTTTAGCAAAAAGAGGAAGTCAGAAGTTGACCTGAAGATGGACAAAAGTCTAGAGTTTATGGAGAAAGTTGCTAAAAGGGTGGATAATGCATTTGAGAGAAAGGAACAAGAGCAATTTGCAGATCCAGAAGTTGATGCTGCGATTAACTTCATAAGAGTCTCATTGAAAAAGAGAGTAAAGCCTGAAAACCAGTACAAGTGCATACGAAAAATAATGGACGTTATTGATGAATTTTCCGAATAGAGAGCAATATTGAGAGCAATATTCATTTTTTATTTTAGTTTTATTTTTTATTTTAGTTTTAATGTTAAGGCTCCTGAGTAGTCACCGCGCCATATCAAAATCGTGACGTCAGAGGCGAGGAAAAACACGCCAAAACGACTAAAAATTCTTGCGTGCCATTTTTAACTAAAAAGATATTTTGATGAAATAACATCCATACAGCACTTTAACACACTTGTAAAATTGTTCGAAAACTCTGCTTTTCTCTTGACCGTTAATAAAACAGTTAATAACCGTCAAATGAGTTTCAAAATATGCGTAAAATTAGGCGTACTTTTATTAACGGTCAAGGAAAGCAGTTTTCGGAAAATTTTACAAGTGTGTTAAAGTGCTGTATGGTGTTATTTCATCAAAATATCTTTTTAGTTAAAAATGGTACGCAAGAATTTTTAGCCGTTTTGGCGTGTTTTCCTCGCCTCTGAAGTCACAATTTCAATATGGCCACGGTGACTACTCAGGAGCTTTAAGACCAAAGATATTGAGAGCAATATTCATTTTTTATTTTATATTTTAGTTTTATTTTATATTTTAGTTTTAATGGTAAGACCAAAAATATTGAAAGCAATATTCATTTTTTATTTTAGTTTTATTTTATATTTTAGTTTTATTTTATATTTTAGTTTTAATGGTAAGACCAAAAATATTGAGAGCAATATTCATTTTTTATTTTATATTTTAGTTTTATTTTATATTTTAGTTTTAATGGTAAGACCAAAAATATTGAGAGCAATATTTATTTTTTATTTTAGTTTTAATGTTAAGACCAAAGATATTGCCTCTAGTCTTCATTCTTAAATGTTATTTATTGCTTTAAGTATTCATGTTAAATATCTTCATACATTATTCACTATTTCAATATGTAAAAGATTTTGTAATTTCAATAAAGAGAAATATTTGTACTTTTGATATGAAAGACTTTAATTCAGTGTAATATATTGAGCAATTTGAACAACAAATGATACATACTGTAACAAACTAATCTTAACACACAAAAATACTGACATATATAAAAATATATATGTATATACATATACGTATATTTAATATGAAATAATATTTCGTTTTGTTGACTATATAAAAGTGTCGAATTATCGTTATGAAATATTATTGAAAGGAACAACAGTCACAATCATTCGGATTTACATTTTATAATAAATTTTGTGTGACACATAAAACAAAAATACATGAAAAAGTAATAAATAGAGGAAAACAAAACATATTTTGATTATTGTAAAAGTACAACATTGGGATGCGTACTTGATGAAATTTTTTCTTTCTAAATAGCATATGTGACACACAATATAAAAATATCAGAGTGATGTAACATGAATCTCAAATATACTTTAAACTTAAAAATGTTCTTTGAACGTTCACTCAGTTTTCATTAAAAAATACAAGTAATCGATATAATTGACATATGTTACAAAACGCAAGTAATTTATATAATTGACGTATTACAAATAAATATTTTTTTATTTAATACAACAAGAGTAAAGATAAATTATTGTAATTATCAGTATAAAAATACGTAGAGCGTTTAGTTAGTATATAAATAATACAATATATGACATTTCAAATGTTTGTATCACAGTTAACACACTTCTCGCGATTATTCTCTCTTTTTATTATGCTTGTAATATTTAATCTAAAAGTACTTTTAAATCCACTGGTTAAATGCTGCATGAATAAAGATATAAAATGAAAAATAAGATATTATTATAAAAGATTATCATAAAAAATATTAAATAATAACTAATCATATAAAAAATATATCAAATTTTAGAAAACCTGCTATGTTCGAAAACGCTATTATACATTTCATAGTGGACCCCTCACAATAGGCACATTTCTGAGTGCATAATCATACTGCCACATGACCTCACCAACTTCAGTTAGAAAGAAATCTCTCAGTTTATCTCTCAGGTCAATAACTGCTCTGGCAGGGTTTAGTCCTCCCACTCTACCAACACGATGCAACACACCTCCTGGCTGAACTTCATTCAATGGCTGAACGCCATTCACCATTTGCCAAGAGCTCGCCATTAGGTCCTTCTCCATCAATTAGGCCCGGTCTCAAATAATTTCGATGTTGAGGATCGTCTGGAAGCTCACTTTCAATTAGGAAGTTATGTAAACAAAGGAGAGCCATAACAATACTCTCAGCGTTCTCCACTTTGTAACATATTTGGTTTGCAAGAATTTGTCACTTGACCACCAATATGCCAAATGCATTTTCGATGACTCTACGAGCTCTCGACAGACGATAGTTGAAAATTCTTTGTGGTATTGTGAGTGTTCGCAAAGCAGGATCTACATCAGCTCTCTCATAAGCAGCTGCAGGATCATCTTCATCAGATTCTTCTAAGGCTGCTTCATTTCTTGGAGCTTCATCTTCTTGTCTCCTGCGTCTTTTCGGCTTTGCATATGGCCGCATCATGTATGGTTTCAAGGGGAAAGCTTCATCTCCAACAAAGAAAAATGGGAATGATTCAACCCCACCTGGTAGGGGCTCTGGGGGAGGTAGATCCGCAGTTCCTTGCTCCAAAGCAGTTCCAAAATCGCAGTTGGCCCAGATTCCGCCATCATTCATTGAACCTGAGAAGTCATGATTTATTTCAATTGGCAATCAAGAAACAATTGTCAAAGATCGGAGGAATGTTCATTCAAAGTTGAATGTTTTTAATAAACAGTTTATAAAATGCACTTACCATAAAATCCCAGGTCCACCCATGTGAAGACATAATTTGCATCACACGCAGCCATCAAAACAATTGAATAAAATTTCTTATAATTAAAAAACTCAGAACCGGAATCTTTGGGTGCCTTGATTCTCACGTCTTTTCCCATCAACGGCGCCTATGTAGTTTGGGAAATTCCACTTCTGCCAAAACTCATCAGCCACATTCTTCCACATATTTCTAGTCATTGGTGGCAAGTAAATTGGCTGCAGAGCACTGATTATGGCCTCACATGTTTCAGGTATGATTTTGTACGCAGTTGATCTACCGATCCTAAAAGACCACTTCTTTCCCCACACACTGTCAGCGTGTGCCAAATACCTGCACAAAAACAATAATTACACATATAGCTTTATGTTTACTGCAGTTCAATTTTCATTGTCTGACAAAAATCAATACAAACCCCAGAGTAAATGCAAGTCGAAGTTCAGGAGAAAACGGACGTCTGTTGCTTCTCTTCAGCAGGAATGGCGTCACTTTGCCCAGAAGCCAATCAAACTGTTCGGATGTCATTCTAACGTACTGCTTGAATTCTTCATGATCCGTCGTTTTCAGCTTCTGAAAAAGACGTTGAAACTCTCCCAACTCATTGAATCGATTGTTGAGTGGACGCCGCCACCACCGCCTGGAACACAATTTTGAACAGTAAACATTCTCTGCATTAACCAGGAACCACAGAATACACATGTTTCTCACGTGGACGAAAAATTGCAATGAAATGATGTGGGCATACTAACCTAAATCCGCGTCCTCTTCCTGGTTTCCGTAGACGTGTCAGCATAATATTAAAATGGTGGCACAATAAAATGAACAAAAAGAGTAGCATTAATTCTTCCTCGTCCATTTTTAATATACGCTCGGTTGCTAATAAAATGTGAATTTATGTAGTAAAAGTAGCTTCTGGTCTGGTAAATTACTTTATGTTGTAAACAAATACTACTAGTTGGAGTCTGCCTCCAAGGTTTCCGAAACAGTTCGTTCTCTCTCTCATTGGTTGAAATAATGCGATGCTACAACGAGGTTACGACTCATTGTAGATGCAAATCATAACCCCTTACGACATACGACTTCTGACTTACGACTCAACGACCCGCGGTTATGACGGACGACTCATTGTAAACCGGGTGTATGTCTTTGCTAAATCTCTTTTCGATCTCTGGCGTCCGATTGTATCACTTTGTCGAAACCTGTGTAAAATAGACGAAATCGTTAACTAAAGAATCGTATTAGCTTCATTATCGCTCATATATATCTTTGTTATAGGATGTATGATCTAAATATTATCAAATTTTATTCATGAGATTTAATTTATTTTAAATTATTGAATAAATTATTGAAATGTATTAAATTTGTCAATAAACTATATGCGAAAACTGGGCAATAAAGTTTCTATCACACCTTTATTAGATCTTCGTAAAAGAGAAACATCATATTCACTCTGCATCTCATCGTCCAAGATTACTTCCTGGAAATTGGCTGCCAACATGGGTTCGATGACGTGACGCTCGTACCACACAAATCCGTTATTTGGAAGAGTTCATAGTTTCTCGTATTGATCTTTATTAGATTTTATTAGCATGTTTGTTACTTATCACAAATTCATCGTTGAACACAGTGTTCACCTTTACATTGTTGCGTCTCTATAACGTCTCGCACTCGTTCGAGCACTGCACAATCGACGTCTTCCAAAAATTGTCGCGGTTCGATGTAATCAGCGTTAATCACCGCACTGGTCAGTATATGATTTTCGAATGCAGTATTGATCTCTCCAAACAAGTCTCTCTCTGTGTCATTGCAGACTATTCCATGTTTATAGTTACATCACTCACAGCAATGTCTTTTACTGTGTGTAAATCGGGCACATATTACACGGAAGAATTAAAAACATTGGATTTCTGCAACTCGAACAAAATGATCCATTTATCGCATCATGATATTCATGTTACATGCTTTCGTATGGCATACATTTGTCTAATATGTAAATCTGCCAAACTAATCATGCCATGACGCGCACACAGCCAACGCACCACCCGTTGAATAATAAAAATATATGCCGCACTGTTTCGTATGTCCATTTAACGCATTAATTTGCGAATCATCTATAATTTTTTTATTAATTTTTGTAAGATTGTCACTACAATCACTGATGCAGTCACTGTCATCAGATAATGGATGATCTTCGTCTGATTCGCCGTCCATTTCTTCAATGATATCATCTACTTCTATTTCGTCAAATATTTCATTCACAATGTTCATAAGGTCCTCATTCATAAGGTCCTCGTTCATATTTACTTCCATTATTCACACACACACACTTAAAGAGTCTTAAAAATTCTTAGAAACTCTTAGAAACTCCTTCACATAGATGTCCGATGCATCTATTGCGATACTGTTCGCTTTACTTGAGGATACGAAAACGATTATCGTCGATCTTTGATGGTCAGCATTCATTTCATAAAGTGCAGTTGGATATACGAAAATGATATTATTTATAACATGTAAAATTATGTTTCATCACGAAGAGTGATCTCATCGTGGGACATATCTTTGAAAAAATATCATATTTAATACCAATGACCTACGTAACATTGCAAGATTTGCGTTTTTTTTATCTTTTCGTAAGACATTATCCTTAACACCAATGACCTGTGCAAGATTGCAAGATTAAAGTTTTTTTTAACATGTTCAATGATCTTATTGCATTCTTGAAAAAATATATGAGATTTGTTAGCAGCCATACATCGGCGCTTAAAATTATAAGATTTGCATTTTAAAGATGCAGCTGTTCAATCTCATTCTTAACAATAACCTATGCAAAATTGCAAGAGTCGTGTTTTTAACACGAATGTTGTTCGATGATTTTATTGAGTTCTTAATAATATAATAAATATAATATTTAATGTCATTAACTTATGTAAAATTACAAGATTTGCGAATAAAGTATGTTAACATGAATATGTTTCATTTATTCCCGCCCCACCCTTCCATAGTTAAGAATCGATAAATAGATAAAAATATATATGATACAGAATCAAACATGGAATACGAATTAATAGCATATGCCTCAGATGATATTGTGTACGATGTGTTACATGAAAAATAAACGTATGTTAAAGAGATATCTGATTTTTTCCGTTCCCTTCTATTCAGCGATTTCGGATTACACCACGGATGTCAGTTTTTATGTCCGAATTAAAATCATTTATTAAATTTCATATATTTAATTTTTAAATTAAATTAAATTTAAATTGAATTAAATTTCATTTATTTTAAATAAAAAAATTTTATTGATATTGATATTACTAAATGGAAGAGAAAGAGAAATTTGATAGATATTCGATAGAGGTTTAAAAATATTAATGTGATGTTGCAAACATTTTGCGCAAGATTTATGATATCGAATCAAACATAGAAATGCGAATTAATAACTTATGCCTTAGATAATATTGAAGAGTTACATGAAAAATAAACTATTGAAAAAAAGGATTTAAATTATTTCTTCTCGCCTGCCTCTTAATTATCTTCGCAAATCAGCGGTTTCAGATTACACCGCGCGTGTCGTAGCGTAATTAAGATTTCTTGTTGTTTCTTATTCTAGTCATCGATAATATTATCAAATTGAAAATCAATTAAAGTCATTACGATAAAAAACATTTTTAAGAAAAATGGTACACGATGACAAATATATGAGATTTGTTAGCAGCCGTATATCGGCGCTTAAAATTACAAGATTTGCATTTTAAAGAAGCTGTTGAATTTCATCGTAAGACATGTCGATTATTCTTGACAATGATCTATGCATAATTGCAAGATTCATGTTTTTAACACGTGTTCGCTGATAGATTTTATTAAGTTCTTGAAAAATATTTAATGTCATTAATATTTAATGTCATTAATCTATGTAATCATCACGGATTGCAATAGGAAGCCAGGATGATCCCGTACAGCATGGCGAGACATCTTATTACATCAGTAGTGGTTGATACCGAAGACGATGACGCTATTATATCGTTAAGGGATCAGGAGACACGATAGTGTCTCGGGTGCCAAGTATATCGAGCGATATTCAAGTATGTCGAGAGATATACGTCGCCCGAGAAGCTACCGTATATCTTTACGCGAGCCGGCGAGATGCGAGCACCTGAGATTTTTGTATCTAAAAAACGACTGAACCGATCAAATTCTAAATAGGCTCAATCGATAGCATGGGTATGACTTACATAATAAAAGTGTCTTTATTTTTTCTCTGCATGCACTACGAGCGGAGATATTGCGATGCAAAGTCAGATTTAAATAATTTTACATTAAGAAACGTCATCGTTGTCCTCTTGGTCGACTTTGTACGGTCGCAATTTCCGCTACGAGAGGCGCTAGCGATCGAGTCCAAGCCTCTGCCAGTTTCGGATCGCGCGTGGAGGAGATTACACACAAGCACACACACATGCGCCCACTCGCCCTGCACCCACGCGCCAACACGCCCATGCGCCCACACTCCTACGCGTTCACACTCCCATGCGTCCACGCTCACGCGCGTCCACGCGCTCACGTTCCCACGCTCACATGCGCCCATCCGACCATGCGCCCATGTTCCCATGCGCCTCCGCTCACACGCGCCCACCTGCCTACGCTTCCACGCACCCACGCTCCTACGCGCCCACGTTCCCACGCGCCTCCGCTCACACGCGCCCACCTGCCTACGGTTCCACGCACCCACGCTCTTACGCGACCAAGCGCCTACACTCCCACGCTCACACGCGTTAATGCGCCTACGTTCCCACGCTCCCACACGTCCAATCGCCAACCCGCCCACGCGCTCACGCTTCCACGTTCCCACGCTCCCATGCGCCCACGCGCTCACGTGGCTACCCATTCATTAATTGAATTTTTCATTATGTATGTAAAAAATAAAGTAATTTAAGAAATTATAGAAAAAATAGAAAGAATATTAAATAATGAACATAACAGTATATTAAAAATTCACTCTTGGTCAACGTGTATGTTTTTTTCATGAAAATCATTTATAATTTATTTATAGGACAATCTTATTGCTAAAACAAGAACAATTAAATTAAATATTAGCCATTAACTGCCACACTTCTCCAGAATCGCATAGCTGCCATACTGGGACGTCTCAGACTCCAGCCACAAAATCACTTATTGTAAAGAAGCTATTGACTTTTTTGAAAAACTTCTTAGGTAGTTATCATAGTGTTTTAATAATTTTTTTGGCCACTTTGCCGGAAATTAATATAGAGAGCGTAAAAAAATTCGAGTACGCGAAAAACCGAAAAAATACTTATTTTTACAAAAAAATTCATAAATTTTTTATTTTTGCGTTAAGGGCCAAAAATTTAACACTAAACTCGTAAATTGTTGTAGATTGTTGTCCTTTAGAGGAAAAGAATCGTTTATCGACTTTTAAAAAAATGTATTTATTTTGAGGAATGAAGGAACGAATTTCCGAAAAAAAACACTCATTTATCTCAAAAAATATATTTTATTTCTTAAAAAAGAATACTTTTACATAAAAATTGAACAGATACATATAATATAATATATAATATATAATAATATAATGATATTATAATACAATATAATATAATAATGTAGGATATTTGTAGGATATTAAATTAAACTTCCACTTCTGTATGACTTGGATTAATAATAAGTTTAATAATAAAGAAAGACACACTAACTGAACCGGCTCGCGGACTACTGCTCTGTCCTTATCTCAAGACACTTCGTGTTATTCTCTGACGGGAATAGGCCGACTCCCGGTGTTGTCTTTACAATCGATGCTCTAGGACTCCCCCTCTACCCTGGTCTGTTCCTCTGTCAAAATGTTCCTCCCCTTTTACAATTAGCGCGTACGCGGGATCGCGCTCGAGTCCGATGCCTAATAACGTCGCGTCTCTATTCTAATCCTACATTCGGCCTACCTGACCAATTATTCGTCACGAATGATTGCTACAATCTACACCACGGCTTCATAAATTCAGCGCATGTACTAGTAATACCAGGGCCCTCCCCTGGACTCGCCCGTTTTACGTCATACGTATCGTTATGTTTTATTTTAATTACGGAATATGGACCCAAATACTTCGCGCGCAGYTTTCGTCCTGGACACAACTGGGTACGCTTAATTGCAACTAAATCCCCGAGATTGTACTTYTGTGGGGTTTTCCTGTTCTTGTTAAAGGTTTTGCAGTTCTCCTGTTGCGTTTTGAATATCTGGTCTTTGGCTCTTCTTCTGAGRGCGAAACGTTCATCGTTAAATTGTTCTTGCATTTCCTGTTCCAGTACCTCCTTAAGGCGTAAGTCGTCCTTACATCTCATTTTTACTCCAGTTAATAGTTCGAATGGACTTATGCCGATACTTCGCTGGTAAGTGGAATTAAGGATACTCTGCAATCGACTCACATGGCGATACCATTTGGTAGGATCATCTAATGACAATTTGGTGAGTACGGGAATTATGACTCGATTTATCCGTTCCACCTGTCCATTTGCTCTCGGCAAGCCTATCGTAATCAAAATGTGTCTTATTCTTTCTTCTTCACAGTAATCCTTAAATTCTTTCGAGGAAAAGGCAGCACCTCTATCGGAAACGATACACGCTGGATTACAAATATCTGCTGCTGCAGTGTTAACTTTTTAATCACTTCTAGCGAGGTTGTGTTCTTTGTCGGATACAACCACACAAATTTTGTAAAACTATCAGTCACGGCTAGAATGTGATTATAATTTTTGCTCGTGGACTCCAAAGGACCCAAATGATCGATGTGATACGTATGTAACGGTACATCCCCCTTAGGCAACGGATGAAGTTGACCCTCGAGTTTGCCCTGCTTTCGATTAGCAAGTATACATGGAACACAGTTRGCAATAAACTTCTCCACTTTCCTCTTCAGGTCTGGTATAAAGTATTCTTTTCGTATCGTATCTTCTGTCCTTTTGCTTGACGAATGTCCCTTATAATGCACCGCCTGTATTATTTCATTTTGCATGAGGTCTGGAACCATCAGCAAGTCTCTGCCGTCWACGAATTTATRGARTACYCCTCCAATTAGCGTGTACTCGTCACTGGGTTTTAATTTCACTGCTTTTATCAGTGCGTTCAAATTRGCATCATTACTTTGCGCAGCCTTCATTCTTGCAATGACACTCTCCGTCACGGTCATAATAGCATTGCGGCTCAATGCGTCGACATGCTTCATTCGAGTGCCTGGTCTATGCTCCAATGTGTACTCAAAATCTTCCAAGTTCTTAATCCAACGCCAGATCCTCGGAGATACCTCCTTCTTCCGCATCGTTTGCGTAAAGGCTGCACAGTCCGTCACTATCTTGAATTTCCTTCCGAGTAAGTATATGCGGAATTTTTCAAGTGCTTCCGTCACGGCTAATACTTCCAATTC
>JANQDE010000373.1:51798-85295 GCA_037157785.1 Cephalotes varians | reverse complement strand
TAATCGTAATAGTTTACGTAGACGACTTACTTCTAGCATCACAAAACTTACATGAACTACAGAAACTAAAGGAAGCTTTAAATAAAAACTTTCAAATGAAAGATTTGGGCCCTGTGAAAGATATCCTCGGAATCAACATACAGAGAGATRCACCTACAGGAAAAATAAGACTAACGCAGCAAAGATACATTACAAATTYGTTACAAAGATTTGGAATGGAAAATTGCAAGCCAATATCGACCCCGCTTGAATCAAATCAAAGGCTAACAAAGAAGATGGATTCAAACGCAGAAGAAAAAGGGATGAGTACGAAGCACAAGCCGTATAGAGAATTAATAGGGAGTCTGATCTACTTAGCCAATGCAACACGCCCAGATCTAGCGTTCGTAGCTGGAGCATTGAGCCGTTTCTGCACGGATCCCGAAGAAGCCCATTGGAAACTCACGAAGAGAGTATTGCGCTACCTGCAGCATACTATCGACTACGGCATAACTTACGCTAAAGACCATAGGACAATGCGAGCTTATACAGACTCAGATTGGGCCAGTGACGTGGATRATCGTAAATCATGTAGCGGCAATGTGATCATATTAGCTGGTGGCCCAATAAGTTGGGAATCAAAAAAACAGAAATCCGTTGCCTTATCAACCATGGAGGCAGAGTATATGTCTCTATCAGAAGTGTGTAAAGAGATAGTGTATCTACGACGTTTATTAGAACATATGAAATTCACAACTTGCGTGACAGGAGCGACTGAAGTATGTTGCGACAATCAAAGCGCAATAGAGCTAAACAAAAACCATGTATTTCACGGTCGCAGTAAACACATCGATATAAGGTATCATTTTTCGCGAGAAATTAGAGATAGAGGCGAAATTAGTGTAACCTMTCTGCCTTCCGAAGAAATGATAGCAGACCTATTAACAAAGCCCCTAACTAAAGTAAAACACGAAAAATGTGTAAAATTGTTAGGACTAAAATAATTAGAAGGCTACAAAAGAAAGGCAATAAGTCTTGACCTACATACATTTTTTTTTAATTATTACTCTCATTTATCTGTATATTGTTTGTACTGCGCTTGATTAGTTATGTGTCTATGTGCAATCTTATCGGACACATTGATAGGAGGAGTGTTGAGATGCGAAATTCATGATCAATGTATCCTTTATTTTGTGTTCAAATTGTTATATACGTRGTTCGTTGTAGACAAGAGGGTGGCGCTGATTGCCTCCTTCTTCCGTTCGACTTCTGTTCTAGGTGGTGTGGTGTGGTGCYTTCTGCTTTCGCTGAGTTAGCGTCTCGCATCCTATCTTGTGCATAAATAAAACTCTTTGTTCCTTTTTCCAAGCACGATTAACAACGCTGTGATTTCTTTATTTACCCTAACTCTAACAAATACAAAATATAAATGTAACAGTATCGAGAAAAAAAAAAATAAAATGAGACATAGGCCGGTATTCATAGTCCATTCTTATTTTAAGATTATATAGATTATATAGATCTAAGAAAGAAATTGAATTATTTGATTGTAAGAAATTGATCACAATCAACTATTCTTCTTACATTCGATTGTGATTAGTCAATTTCTTACTCTTACAGCATCATGCACTACTGCTACTACTCATTGTAGACCATGCATTACTTTACTGTGCTACATTCAATTTTAATATATTTAATGTACTTCAATTATTGTTGTATTTTGTTAAGAATTCTAATACTAAATTAAGAAGTGCAACGTAACACAGAACATTCGTAAATGTATTTTCACATTTTAAAGTAATAATTAAATTATCATGAAAATTATCATGTATGTATTATATAAACATAACAGAGCAACAAATATAAACGTTTAATTAATTAGAACATTTGATGTTGAATAAAAAACAATTGTGAATTACATACAGATATAACAAAGTAACATGAACTTAATTTACAAAGATATAAAATGAAAAGAATCCTTTCGGATGAATGAACGTACGTGAATATGATTAGTATTATAGTAATAAGAACGTAGAAAATTAAGCGAAATACAAAACTGATTATAAGTTAAGAAGAATGAACTCGTGTCGGAAAACTACTAAGATATTCTAATATTGTCCGCATTACTGCTATTGGATAATTAATTTCTATGAGAGTTAACTTCACATTTCTTTATAATARTCGAATTACATGAAAGACTAGTTTTTTAACAGAAATTCGTGGGAATATTTAAGATTCTATACTTATCTGTAGTATTCGTATTCCAACAGCGCTTATTATATTCTCGAGAACATTTCCTTTTGTATCAGCGCTTTACGTGCTTAGCGCTTTATGATCCTTTGTAACAATATTTGGGCTTATATAGAATCGTATATCCTTTTATCGCAGTTCTCGTATTTGAATTACTATATGGAATCTAATTACTTCCTTTGGATCTAATTCACACAAATTCGTCTCTCAACGCTTATAAATAAACAATAAAGCTCCTAAATAATAAACAAACTCGGAATCATTTTCCTAGCAATGGTTGCTATGGAAGCGTCGTTCGCAGACCGTGAGCAACGCGCCCAATTTGAATAGATGTAATATTCTTTAACATATTTATATCGTTCAATAATTAAAAAGTTGTTGCTGCTGATTATATCTTCAGTTATTTTAGTCTATATTACTCAATTGCAAATGCAACAGCATCGAGTAAAAAAAGAATAAAAGGGGACATAGATATTTATAGTTCGTTCTTATTTTAAGATTGTCTTAAGTAATGTCTTAAGACGCTAATATGGCTCTGTGATTGGGTTATGACATCTTGAGAGTGTACGTAAGACGATCTTAAATATAAGACTCGACTATGAATACCGGCCATACTACTATTACACGAACAGGTATATACCCAGGTAGCCAAGTCTTTCAAAAACAGATCTTGTAAAATCTTGCTATAAATTTTGTTAGCAAAAAGGATACAAATTTAATACAAATTTTGATACATCAGACCATGTCGACAAAATGCTTGCAAATACATAACAAAATCTGCTGACATATTTTGATTGCAAATCCATGGCAAAATACAGGCAAATGTATTCATGTAACCTGACGACAAATTGTGAGCAAAAACCGAGCAAACCTTGCATATTGTCACGCAAAATTGGCGTAGTGTTATATAAAATTTGCTCGATTTTTGCTGCCAATTTGTCGTCAAACAGTGTTACGCAAAATTTGCTCGGTTTTTGCTGCCAATTTGCTGTCACGTTATATATGCAAGCTTTGCTAGCAAAACACAAGCTTATTGCTGACACAGATGACACCGGATTTGTCACCAATCTTTGAGCGAGTTTGATGCCAATTTGGCGACAATTTGCTAGCAATTTGCTTACTGGGTTGATTTTGACTAACGAAAGATAACAAAAAGGAGAGATAACCTCGATATGTCAATAAAACTAAACATTTATTAACATGTACTTAACCTGAAGCTTATGTTTAAGCTTAGTGATACAAAGTCTTCCAAAACCTAGGCTGCGTTTGGGCAGACGCTATTAGCGCTGAAAATCTGTAATGCAYGTAACGTGTACTATAGATTTTCAGCGCTAATAGTGTCTGTCCGAACGCAGCCCTAATATCTTTTATTAATAAATATACTAGAACTCGCAACACTCGCAGTGAATATCGGAACGCACCCTTGTAAGCACTGCTGTCAATCAATGACGCTAGCGCACCTAACGTCTAAAAATGTACGTACGCACATACATAAGATAGATTTTTGGATTTTTACACTTTACATTATAATAACTTTTTTCATGCAGCACGTACAATAAGCATATTTTTATAATATAATTTGGGTATGTGCTATCGATTGAGCTTATTATCAACTCAATTGGCTCAGCCGTTATTGAGATCTGATAATCTCGGCTYGTCTCAAYTTTYGSTCTCGYGTAAAGATACACGGTCCGTCTCGCGCTACGCGTGAACTTGGCGCGAGACACTACCGTGTCTCTTGATGTTGTAAGCTATAAAATATATATTTCAATAAAATTTGCTCTAGGATATATTACAATATTTAATTTCCTTAATTGAAATTAATATTATTTGATTCAAATACTTTTTTCTGTATACACAATTATATTTGTTGATAACTGAAGAGTGAAGTAAAAACTACTTACTTTTATGTTTCTTCATTACTGATTCAGTGTATCAAATCATTTTTTCATCTTTGTTCTTATATTGAGTAAATTTTAATCAAATTCAAAAAGAGGATTTTTTTTTAATAAAAATTTAAAAAACTTTGAATTTAAATATAAATTGACAGGATTAGCTTTTTTTACAACTTTCATTGTTTCCTTTAGTAAAATAATAATTCTTAAAATAGTACGATTACATCGCAATCTATTTATTCCTAAAGATATTCCAACATTTTTTTATAAACCTTTACACAGACCGCCAAATGATTTCTGATTGACATTAATGTTGACCTTGACCTTCAAAGAGATCAAGGTTATTAACCTTTTGCAGCGTTTGCTATCTATAAAAAAGTTATTAACAAAACATAAATTTTTATAAGTAAAATGTAATTTTTGGATACAATATACATTTAAACGACTTTCTATTCGAAGCGAGGTCTGTAATTGTATTGTTCACGTAAGTTTTCGACTTTTCACGCGAAGCTAGGTCCAGCCCACACCAACCCTTGCTTACAGGACGAAACAAAATCTGTAATTGTACTGTTTCCTATGCATTTTCGACTTTCCACGCGAAGCGAGATTTGTAATTGTATTGTTTCACATGGATTTCCGACTTTCCATGCGAAGCGAGGTCTGTAATTATGCTGTTTCACATGGGTTTTCGATTTTTCATGCGTCCATCTCACACCAACCTCTGCTTACGGGACGAAACGAGGTCTCACTTATAAAAATTGTTTTATTCACAACTTTTTAATAAACAACGAGCGCCGGGAGAATCAACCATGATCTTGATCTCCTTGAACATCAATGTTAGTCGGAAATCATATATTTGGGACATTTTATGTAAAGATTTATTCATTTTTTAAATTGTTTTAGTATTTCTCAAGAAAAAATTTTATAAAGTTAAAAAAAGAAAACATAGAGTATATGAAAAAGTGTTTCAAAGATTTTGGCGTCACTGACCTTCTTATGTTTCATGCAATAATTTATCCTCCGTTTCTTTGTCTGTTTCAAATAAAAACTACAAGTGAAAGATCTGATATCAATATATTGCTTTTATTTTATTATATGTTTGTGCTCGTTTCTAATTTGTTTCATTGACATTTCGTTTTTTATATGGACATTTCAAAGTTTTATTGATATTTTATAATTCTCATTATAAGTTTAATAGTCTTATTAATAGTTTTATTAAAATATTAAAGTAAAATATTAAAGTAAAAAAAAATTAATTATTTTTATTTTGATCCTTTCTTCAATTTGTTTCAATTTTTTGATCAAATATGTATTATTATAAATTTGAGACAGATCTTTTATATAACACGATGTGTATATAGCACTAGCAATGCTACGACTAAGAAAAGACTAATAATAAATCCTAGAAATTAAACCATAAGCATATAGATAAATTATTTTCATTGGCTTAGAATATATAAATACTGAATTACGTAAGAATAAATTGAAAAAAACTCAATTCTATGTACCCGTGTGAATGAAGTGAATCTGCGTTATGTAAGAATTATGTTATTATGATAATTATCTATATCTTTAAGAAAACAGAAAGTAAATTAATATATGTATCTCATACAAAATTTATTATATAATTCATTATTTGTACAATAGATAAAATATAACAAAATATTATTTAAATAACTATTTGTAATAGATCTAAACTAATTTTAATGATAATTTATGATATTGATAACATATTTGAATAACACGATAAATAGTTATAAGTTTATACAAATAATTTAAAGAAAAGATATCTTTATCAGTTAGGTATAAAATATAATTTATTATTTTTTTATCTGTTATTCAAATAAAATTTGATTTATTCCACATTTTTACCTTAAAACTCAGATCAGTAACGTATATACAATATATATAATATAACAATATAACAATGATACTTTTTTCAATATTTAAAATATCGTCTATTGAAATGTTATCTAAAACTCAAATAATTGTAATATGAACCATAAGAAATTCATATAAGTTTCACAATTGTTGATAATTTATGAATATATTGACAATAATGTTGGCAGTGATTACAATTTAAACATTATTTATCAATATTTAGACGATGATCATCGATTAAGGATTGCGCAATAAATGGCATCGCTAATATACGAAAATACATCATTTCAAGCGCTTAACTGATAGAACGAGCATGACGAAATCTTAAAGAAAGATTATAAAAGATATTACAACATCTCTTGAAAATATTACAACATTTTTTAAACGGTTTCAGATTTCTCAAAAAAAATTTCATAAAGATAAAAAAAATAGGAGAATAGATTTTATGGAAGAGTGTTTTCTCAAATATTCTCATCTTCTCGCTTTCTCGAGTTTCGTGGAATAATTTATTTTTTGTTTTTTTATCTATTTCAAAGCTACAAGTAAAGATCTATATATATTGAAATATATTGAAATATATAATATATTGAAATATGTCGATATAGAAGATGTATTGAATGAGTGCAAAAGTGCGTGCTTGTTTCCATTAAAACTCAAACTATAATTTAGTATGTGAAATTTTTTTATTAATCAATGATGTAATCGCAATCGTTTTCTATAATTCTTTTCCTAACATTCTGGTAGCATACGGATATCTTAATCATAAGACGACTTTAATTTTATGTTGAAGAAGGAATAAAAATGGTTTTTTTTTGCGGCTTTTAAAGATGTGAATTTCTTCCCATTCAAATCGGTTTACAATGATTGAAACAAATGATAGTCTGATGGTGTGATATCAGGAGAATACGATGGATTTGATAGCTTATTTTAATAAGATAAATCTTATTAATAGAACTTTAACACTAGAACTATCAAATCAGTTAAAATGACTGGTTTTAAAACTTCATTTAAAATATACTCAAATTTGACTCTATTTCAGAAATTTTCAGACTTTTATTGCAATATCTGAAGAATTTATTTTCAATAAATTTATTAACTTATCTTTCCCTTCCTCTCTTTTTTCAAAATTATTTATGCATTANATATACACGGATCATTTTGATTAGTCTGATAGAAATAGGTATACATTAATTATTGATAGTTCTAGTGTAAATATATAAATCAGATATCAAACATTTACATAATAATGTTGCATAAATTACATATAATGTTACATGTAATACATAATGTAAACACAATTGTATAAAGTATTAAATAAATGTGCAAAGCTGAACAATGTTTGGCAAATATTGAGCTAATTAATTTTTGTTCCAAATATAATAAAAGTAACATGTTAAAAAAAGACCTACACTTTATTTTTCTTGAAACTGTTATGAAAGTTTCCTCACTAAAAAATCGTTATCTTGAGAAACGAATGCGTGATGAAAAGTTAACGTCCTAGTATCTGATATCTCAAAAGGCAAATCGACATTTCTTATATCTATAAAACACACCTAAAATACACTTGAATATAAATTAAAATTTATATTACATAAACATTTTAAAATTGAAGTTTTAATCAAAATTAAAAGTGATATTTGTTATCATAGTTTCAAGGAAGTAGTCTTGCTTGTCAATATTTTTAGACCTTTTTAAGAATTTTTTTAGGGAAAAATATAAAAGTTATAAACTTGTGAAAATTGATATATTTATTCTTTAACATAAAAATTTCAAAAAGTTCTTAATTTATATAAATGTAATTTTCGTCCAATTTACAAACATTTACAAAATTTTGATTTTTGCAAACATTAAAATTTTGATTTTTGCAAAAATGGCAAAGTTTTAAAAACAAATCAATTTTTTGAGAGCTCTTCCTTTCTTACCCGAAAAATCGAAAAGTTGAAATTTTTATCTGTAAGTCGAACGAGAATGAAAAAAATCTACATTTATCAAGAACTTGGAATTTTTTGTTTTATATAATTTCTGCACTTTAAATGATGACAACAGTAAACAAATATTTTTTTAACATGCCCATACAGATTTCCAAATAATTGCCAAAACTTTTATAATTTTTGAAAAAAATTAAAAGAAACATTTTAATATCTAAGAATAAATGTATCAAGTTACATATTTTTACAAGTTACAAAATAGCTTTCATATTTCTTCAAAAAAAATTTCTGAAAAAAAAGATAAAAATGATATTGAAAGCAAGAATTGATATTAATTATACCTTGATATTAAAGAGCTCATGCATTCTGATGTCACTAAAGTTTGATTGATTAAATACGGTTCCGTATTGTTTTATCTATAGAGAGATATAGACAATCTATACATCTACAATTTACTAACAAAATATTGTTAAATAATAATCAATAATTTATTAATAATAAAAAAAATAGTTGCAAGCAAAAGAAGGAATATTTCAAGATGGAAAATAGTAATAGATGGTAGTATATATAAATTAATATAAAATAATAAGAAAGTAGAATCCATTAATCAGCTAATATTAATCTTTTCTTTCTTTTTTCCTCTTTTGACACAATCGTCTTTTTCTTGTTGTCAGTGCTATGTAATTTTTCCAAATAAATTTTCATAAACAATATTTATCCGAAAACATCTATCAAGAAATATTAAATGTGAAGCTACGAGTACTTTAAATACAGTATGTTTTTTTGTAAATTAGTATTAACTATCAACCAAATTTTTTCCTATATATCTTCAAAATCACTCACAAATATCTTTATAATAGACGATTGTAATTTATTAGTCAACGGTTGAAATATTTTCCAAAACAGGTAAAAATTTCAGGGTTGCCTTTGCTCGTCCAGACGGTCCAGATGGATTTATTTTGCAAGGAAACGAGAGTTTTGCAAATTCCTTTTCGTGCCTCTTAATAAATTTTTCCATCCATTGTTGTCCAGCTTTTTTACTTCTGTTCCATGATTTTGGATATTGTTTTGTCTTATTTTTTAGATTTTCATTACAAGCTAATTTGTAAACTGAAAATGGTAATATTTCTAATACACATTTTTGGCAAATGCAATCTCCTTTAGCACTGTTCGTTTCTATCAAGTCTATCAATAATGATCGTTCCTGTTTAAGATCAAAAACTAATTTAGATGATCCTTGTTCCTTAATCGTTTCTTCAGATATTATTTTGCAAATAAGGGGAAATTTTAAAATTTTATTTTTATGTCTTTCTTCGAAATTTTTCAATCGTTTTTCGAATTCTTCGTTAGTCTGTAATATAGATTGTGGGTATAGTTTCATCTTTTCGCATACTTCTTGATAAGCTTTTTTCAAACAGTCCATCAAGCAACTTTTGCAACCGCAACCTGATTGTTTATCTTCCATTATTTGCTTCAATATTTTTTCTTCTATTATGGAAAGGAAGTTTTCTCTTGTTTTTTTAAAGATCTTTACTTCTTTAAAGATACTTTTGCTTATTTCATTCTGTGAACTATTTGGCTTGAAAATATTTTCCATAAAGGATGAAGATAATCCACTCATTGACGGTTGAGATAATGTTCTTTTGCAAGTAGTAGGATAGCATGAAAAAATACTTTTATATCTTTTCGTGAAAGCTTTCAGCCACTGTGATTCCGCCTTCTTATGCTCGTTCCACACCTCTGGATAATATATATTTTTATCAGAAGCTAATTTGTAAGCTAAAAATGGGATTTTTCTCTTTACGCACTTTAGACAAATGCATTCTCCCGTAGTTCTATTCAATTCTATGTCTCTGAATAATGATAGTTCCTCTTGAACAGTTAAAGTTGATTGTTTTTTGATCGACATCTTAGATAATTCGCATCTACTCGGAAATTTTGAAATTTCATTTTTATGTCTTTCTTTGAAATCTTTGAACCATTTTTTTTTTTGCTTTGTTATTCCAGGATTCTGGCAAAATTATCGTTCCAGCAGACACTAAAAGTGCAAATTGAGCAAGAACTTCTGTTTTTATACACTTTTGACAAATGCATTTCTTTTTCTTTGCCATTTTTATGTATGCCAATAACGATTGTTCCTCTTGCAGTGTCAAAAAGTCATTGGATAGCAATCGTTCTTCGCTCGTCGATTTTCGACATAATAAAATAAAGTCTCTCGAGAAAATTGAAATTTCATTTATGTAGATTTGTTCAAATATTTTCATCCATTTAGATTTTGCTCGCTTCTTTTTATCCCATGATTGCGGATATCGTTTATTCTTTTCACGTGCTACTTGGTAAGTAAATCTTCTCAAACGATCCATTGAGCAAACTTTGCAACCGCAAACTGATTATTTTTCTTCCTTTATCTGTTTCAATAACAATATTCCTTCATCGTATGTGAAAACTTGTATAGAAGCCTTTTTTTGACTTATTGGAGTCACTTTCCATGCACAGGGCAATAATGACCCGCTCTTTGACAGTTGGGATGTCATCTCTAATGAAAAATTCAATGTGAAGTAGAATAATTATTCTTTTGATAATGACTGTTTTTCCTCAATTATAGAAATTCTGGATATATTCCTACTATGCACGTATTTTATCTTGTCTTTCTGTCTGTCTATCTGTCTGTGTGTGCGCGCGTGCGTGCAGAAGTCTTTATTTTAATACAAGAAACATTTCTTTAGTTGCTGCCTTTAAATATTAACGTTTCCCTATGGAAAAAAAAAATAAAAAAAAGTTTTATCAAACTATAAAAGAATAAAATTTATAAGATTTTTTATGATTTTCATGTGCGTAAAATATTACAATATAGTAAGAAGAAAGTCAATTATAACTTTATATGTTTTTATCCTGTTGATATTCGAAAATATAATCGGCATCAAAATGGTTTAATGAACAATTTTTCTTTAATACTTCTGCTAACACATCTGATATCTGATAAAAAAATCTTGTTTTTTACTTGTCCTAAAAAAAAAATAAAAATAAAAATTTACAAATAGATATCGGTTATATTTAAAAGGCTACTGAGAAAAAGTGATTCATTCTTATTTAATAATACATGGAATATGTTATTTGAGAAAAAAAGAGAAAAAAATTCAAAAACAATGATGTTTAAACATATGTAATAACGATTGAAATTATATAGAAAATTACAACGTATCTAAATCTTTTTGTAAATATTTCTTAAAGAATTAGAAAAGAATTTGAAAAATATTTATGATATATACGTATATATTCTTACCTACAATATAAGCCAGAAAATTAATTTTCCCATGTACTCAAATTTATTAGACGTGCACGTAACAACCAACGACGACTAAATGTAGAAAAGGTGTCTTAGCGGATCTTAATATGCTTATTCGACACATGTATTTATTTTGTACACATATATTCATTTCATTCGACACAGTGAAAATATTGAAAATATAATATTTTTGCTCGTCTTTGTTTATTTGATATGAAGGTTATTCGAATAGATTTCTCTCTAGTTTGTTATATTTGGATTAAAATTTACCCGTTATTTTCATTATTTGTTATCAATATTGTTAATTGCATTACTGTTCAGATTATTTGCTATCCTCGTTTCATGCTCTTGCTATGAATCATTTTTTATTTGTATATTATATTCAAGATGTATGCGTATTTTGTCTTTATATTTCTACAATTATCTATAATTTTATGAATATTTGACAATAATGTTGACAATAATGACAATTTGTTAATATTATTAGTTATTACTTAGATGATAATCATCGATTGCATAAGTGATCCTTGATGTATATCTTGATCACTAGAAGCTGTACAGAATTTTTAATAAAGATTATATAATATTCTTAAATATAATAAGATAAATCTTTTAATGACTAAACTATTAAAAAGATATTATCATGGTATTTTACATAGTGTATGTGCGTACGTGCGCGTGTGGAAGGGAAGCGCACGCGCGTATGTGATATTGATCAATAATTAATGGCATTATAAAAAGAATTAATATCACATAAAACTTATTTTGTTATTGATCGAAAAATATTAACATATGAATCTAAAAAAGAAGCTTTAAGTGAAATTTCATTAATGTATTTCATTATGTCGATTGTATCAGTGACTGAAGAAACAAATCACGTCCCAAATTTAAATTTTTAGTTTCTTAACCATAAAAACTATAGTACATGTGTAAGTAAATACAGTACAATATTTTTAAAAATTCGAAAATGTAAACAGTATATTTTATGCATAAGGTGGCAAGAAAATGAATAAAAATATGATTATCCTGTTGTAATATCTGAAAAGAATAATTTTTTCCCAATAATTTGTAGTCAAACTATGTGTTTTCATAACTTAATACAAAATAATTTTTTTTAATTTTACTTTTTTGCCATTTTCTTGTTGTTATTGATAAATATCTTAATAATTATAAGAAATAATTTTGATAATATTTATAATATTTTGTTAATTTTTCAATCACTAAGAACAGATATTGGGATACTTACTTTATTTAAATTAAAATAAGACCGTATATTTTATATATATTATAATATATTGTGGTGATAATATATTGCGCGTAAAGAGAAGTTGCACTTCTGCTTTCTTTGTCAAAGATCTGGGTTGAATTTGCCAGCATAACAGATTATCGTTACCTCTCGGAATGTTGCAAACCACTTAGAATATATTTACATAAGAGACATCTTTTAATGTGTCGTTTGTAATTGGCGTTAAAATTGTAAGTCTCTATATCTGCGGAAGAAGTCACCACTTTTTATCGACTAAGAAGAAGAGAAAAGAGAGAATATTATATTAGTCCGATCTGTTTTTCTTTATCCCGTGATTCTAAATAACTTCTTTGTAAATTATAGATTATTTTGTAACAAAAAAAAAATTGATATTGATGATTTCTTTAATTATGTAATTTTTCCAAACAATTTCTATATAAATTTAGATATAGGATAGATTTATAGATGATTATAACCAATTCCCGAATGATCTATTAGAAGTCTATTCTATCTAGAACATTTGTGTCAAATATACTGAAAAGCAGTTCAAATATACTGAAGTGCGACCCGGACGCATCAAGTATTTGTACATTAGTTTGATTTTAACCGCTAATTTAAAATTTAAATTTGTAGAATAATGTAATTGTACGTATCGTGCAATACTGAAACTATTTTTGAAATTAAGTGCTCGTCAGTTAATACAAAGAATAATAATTATAATCATTAACATTAATGTTATTATTATAAACATTATTATTGATTTTAATATTTTACACATCAAATTTTTTTTACAGAATATCGACACAATTAAAAATACAACAATTATATTTAATTTTATTGACATTTACGAATTAGTTAATTTTGATCAAATCTTTTGCACACCGTTTTTTTACCTTTTGTAAAAAAAATAATTTTTTACGGATTAATTGTTACTTCAAACACGCAATTTAAGTGACAAATCGATTCAATGTTATTATAATTACGGTTATACATTTTATTAACAGCGAATAATTTTACAAATTTAGTTATATTTGGATTTTTGAATTTTATTTTTTTTCATTGTATTTTTTTTCATTATCCGCGATAGCATCTAGCATTATTATTATATATATTGCTCCAATTCGATTCAGAATCAATAATATTTGTCAGACGCAAAGTTCGGAAAAACTGGAGGACTAGCAGGATGGTGAAAGGGATTCTGTAGCAAATAACGGCAAATTTGAGGATGATAATGGCAGCGCGAATTGAGTCGTAACAATAACAGTACGAAAATGTATCGGATGGCCATAAGAATCGCGCGCGAAGATTGTCAATGCGTGTATATAGCCGCGTGGCGCCGTCGTGACGCCATGAGCTTTTTCATTCCCCCGAAGAGGAGACTCCGGGAATGAGAGGTAGGACGTCGATATTAACTCGTAACCTTCGGCATTGGCAAGAACGAGACTCGCGTTTAAAGCCCGCGAGCGCTCGATAAAACGAAACGCCGAACGCGTTTGTCAAGGGCGTACAATAGTTGCGAAGATCTAAACGCGTATTATGTCGATATAGTCTCTATTTAGCTTTTTGCCAAATAAAAGGGAAAATGTGACACGGAAATGGGAGTCAGATTTGCGCAAATGTATTACTTCTATTTTCGGTTTCATAGTTACTTCGAAGTGTACCATCTTTTCTTATACATGGACTAATCAATAAGAAACCAGACCAGGATTATAAAAATTTGAATATTTATCTAATTTAAATCTGTGACCTTTATTCTTCCTTCAAAGGATTCTGCATTTATATATAGTGATTCTGTCATGCCTCACTCTAGAAATCTTTTTGAATCGTATTAAGCAACTTTTACGATTTTAGCCTAGATATCCTTGATCGTATCGAAATCAACCCTCTTTAAAAGAAATCTTGTGATCTTTTTGTTTCATAAAATGAAATTGAAACGCATAAGGTGATGTTTCGATATGGTCAAGGACATCCAAATGAATCACAAAACGTGCTTACATGATTCGAGATGGAGATTTTCAGACAGCATTTGAGGCATAGGAGAAGTAGTGCGATTGCTGTATAAAAATATAATAAAATAAATGCAGAAGAGAATTACTTTATAAAGGATAGATGTCGGCTTTAAATTAGGTAATTATTCAAATATATATATAGACTTAGTCTAAACTTTCTTTTTGATTGAACCATATATGGTCTCAATATTTTTTTAAAATAATAAAATATAACATATACAACTATTAATATTTTAAATACTTTCTATTTATAGAAAAAGAAAAAGTTATGAAAAATATTGAACGAAGTTCCCACATGTCGCATACATCTATACATCATTTTCTGTCAAGCAAAAATATAATAAAATATTACATCATAATTATTCAAAGACACGGTCGGAATATAGCAATAATTGTAATAAACGAAGATTTTTTTATTTTTCAGATACTACCTACGTTATCAATTCAAGAGAAAAAAGACTCCATTTAAATAAATTACTACGAGATATGTATTTGAAAAAATTACTTATTTTTTAATTATATTTTTATATTTATATTATATTTTGTATTATATTTTAATTATATTTTTTAATTTTTTTACGCTTTTTAACCCTTTGAAGCATACATTTTTCCTTACTTATGATTGACTTGAAAGTTGGTACTCGGGAGTTTTCGAGGTCACTGATTACGAATCTGAAGTCAAAATTCGGAAATTCAAAATGGCGAATCCAATATGGCGGACCCAAATTCGAAAAATAATGCAAATCTCATGAAAATGTATTTTTGGGAGTTCTCGGGGTCGCTGATTACGAATCCGTGGTCAGATTTCAGAAATACAAGATGGCGGATTCAATATGACAACTAGAATCCGAAAAACAGTGATGATCCAGTGTAAAATCGATATATGGATATTTCTGGAGTCACTGATTGCAAATTCTATCTAACACAATGGATGAAGACTTAAGAAATCGTTGACTCGAGGCAAATTTGTCAGACAAGAGTAAGATATACAAACATAATGCGTACGACTCAGAAAATGGAATCCCCAATCGCTCATATATAATTATATGTGGATTTTATCTGAATCATATATGATTATATACGATCCATTATAATTATATATGTTATATATATTTATATATAATTTGTATAATTATACGTTTTTTACCTGATATAATTATATATAATTATATATAATTATATCAGGTAAAAAATATATATAATAAAAATAAAAATAGATATATTAAATAATATATTAAATAATATATAAAAAAATAAAAATATATATATATTATATATAATTTATATATAGTTATATCTGAATCATATATAATTATATACAAGTTGTATATAAATATATATGACTTATATATAATTATAATGGATCATATATAATCATATATGATTCAGACAAAATCCATATATAATTATATATGAGCGATTTTTTCCTTAGTCGAAATTTCGTTGAGATCTAATGGTTTTTCAAATAAGTTCATTATATTGTATCCGCCATTTTGAATTTGGGAAATCTGGCCACAGATTTCTAATCAGCGATTCCAAGATCTTCCAAAAACGTTTTCATAAAATTTGCATCATTTTTGAGTTTTGAATTCGCCATATTGGATACGCCATCTTGCATTTTCGAAATCTGACCGCGGATTCGTAATCAGCGACCCCAAAACTTTTGAGTGGGGAATTTGAAAACTCTGAGAACTTTTAGAGATAATAAATTTTCTCCAGAAAAATTGCAATTTTTCAACGTTTGTTTATTTGTATAAACAAAATCACCCATGATTTCAAATTATTGCACATCCATTCTTATTCTTGAATGTATAAATGTTACCAAAACACAAAAAAAAAATTCGAAAATTGAGTCAAAACTACTCCAATTATTAAAAAAATGATTATGGAAAAGGTAGCACCTCACGATGCCACATGCTGCAAAGAGTTAAACAGAATGAATATTTTAATGCAATTTTGTATTTAAAGGTAAGACACTGAGAATTACCTAATTTAAGATTGAAACGTTTGTGTATGAGTAATACTTTTATAAGTATTATTCATTCAACACTTGTTTGACTTTTTTGCTGTTTTGTTTATCACATTTGATTTATTTATAACTATAAGTCTGCTTTCTCTTTATCATATAATAAAATATATTTCTTTTTTTTTATTTCGAAAATATCTGCTTTAAATCTCTCCGAGAGAGTCCAATCATTCAGTAAAAAAAATTTGTACATGTCATTTATATTCTCACGATGCGAGCGGCAATTTCCGGCACTTTTCCCAGAAAGTTACAGGAATAATTTTGTGGCACATTTGGACGTTACCATGACAGCCGTCAATTATCCGAATGCATAATGACGCGAGCGGACAATAATAAGCGGGGAGCGCACCGGCGTTGACGTATCGTTGATATTTCCATGCGGCCGCAATTTATCTTGGACGTCGCTATAAAGTGAATCTTAGAATTGCCGCGGCCGGAATCTCGCTTCCCGCGGAGGGAAAGAAAGAGAGAGAAAGAGGAACATACGGATCCTCATCAGTCATTCATTCCCGCGGGAGCCACTCCCGTTCAGCCGGAGATGGAGCTTTCTACGGGAAAGCCTCTTCCCTCGTGAGATGCGAACACGATTATCGATTAAGTATCTTACTTCAGCGTAAGTTTGGCAGCAGCATGTCGGAAGAACTTTGTCGGATCATTGGAGATCCGCCGAGCGAGGAAAGTTATCAGATGATAAGAATGATAGTAGCGTTATAGAGATACTATAATGATATCTGAATGATACTATAATGATAAAAACGTTTGAATTTTTTAAACAATAATTTTTATTGAAGTAATGATACGTAATATCTCTAAATTTGAACACAGATTAAAAAAAATTTTACGATATATTATTTCTCGATAAAAAGTTGCTTCTCCCTGATTCATAATAATTTTCTTATTTTAAATCATCGAACATAATTCAATTTGAGTAGAATACTCTTTGGTGAATTTTAAAATAAGTATTTAACTTCGATTACTTCTTTCTTTTAAGTTTGTATGATTCTTTGTGAAAATTGTTGAATTTCCAGTCACCAATGTTTCTTTTGAAAGAAAATTTACTTTAAATTGCTCAAAGAATCTAGATGAAACGAAATGCGAATAACCGGAAACACTATGTGAAAAAATAATACGACGAGCAGCATTCCCTTCGTGAACTTCATTGACCCGTGACAGATTCTCGTAGAAATCTTTAAATAAAACGAAGTGAATCTTCAGAAGTATTTCCACCGGCGGATTCTCAAACGGATCGAACTTGCCCCGTATTTTTAATTCGGTGTCTACTGGATGCCTTTGTTATTTTTTTCTTTTTCTTCGATGATGACAATGGCCTCTCGAAGTTACTCAGAAATTTTCATCGAGGCGAGGGGTCGAACAGCCGAAAAAGCTCCGACAAACGGTTCCTCCGGGTCGTTACTTCCTCCGAATGGAGCTCAACGGGAAGGTCGCAGCCCTATTTTGGAGCGGAATTAACGAAAGGACAACCCCGCCTCGTATGCCGCAGGACTCCCGCTTAATCGCGCTAATATTCTTTGTTTCCCGTTTTGCAACTTCTTATCCGCCTCCCTTTTCCCAGGTCGGAAAAGTGCGCCGACCGTGAAGGGAAACGCAGGGAAGGGCGTAGATGCGAGGGATGGATTAAAATTTCGCGCTACGATAACTCTCGCGGAACTTTCGCCCTTGCCGTTCCGGAAACAGTCTCGAAGTCGAAACTGCTCTCTCTTTCTCTCTTTCTCTTCGCATTCAACCCTTAAGTTATTTGAATCTTTATATTGTCCAAGAAAAGTAACACGGAATGACAAGACTTTACGAAAGATAGAAATAGATAATAACAAGATGTAACGATATAGACCTTTTAATTAAATGAAATAATTTGAATGTTTATTTCTTTTTTATTTGAAAAATCAAGAAAAAAGACTAATAGAAATTGTATTATATCATACACACACACACATATATATATATATATATATATATATATATATATATATATATATTAAAGTTTATATAGTAAAGTTTATATATTATCACAAATATTTAGACATATATATATGTTCCAAATATTTTTGGTAGTATATTTATATCAATTTTAATTTTGGTATTAATCAAAAAAATCAGCGTTAAAATTAAATTAGATATAAATTAAGGTAGATATAAGGTATTGTTACTATGTATAAAGTAGAATAATTCGCGAGATAGATAACGCATCCCTAAAAAAATCCGTGAGAGATGAAAACTTTAAATATTATGCACCTTGCATAACTCGAAGACGCGTACAATTTTCTTCCACAGAATGCAAATCGCCACGGCAGCTATTGCACTTTCAGTAAAATGCTTTTAATAAAAGATCTCAAGAGGGGATGCCATAGATGTCGATTTGCCCGCATCCTCTACGAAAAACTTTTAAAATTTATAGTCGAGTTTATAGAGCCTCTGTCTTTCTCGCTTTCTCTCTCTCTCTCTCTCTCTCTCTTTCTCTCTTTTTCTTTCTCTTTCGAAGAGAAGGAAAGCAGTTTCCGCTCGCGTAATATTCAATTACGCTGTCCGCCTTCTGGAAATCGTAATTGCTTTCGAAACTACTCGGAGTACCGCTTTACTCGCCGAAACGCGGAGAATATCCTGGAAGGTCCCAAAGGAAGAAAGTGATTCCGTTGGCTCTTCCCCGGGAGCTACTTCATCCTCCTTCGTCGCTTCGAAATCTCGCGAAAGTTATAATGAAGAGATTTTTGCGTCAAGCGCCGCGAGCGCTTAATTAACATTGTGTTTGCACCCGAAAACCCGACCGCGCATTTACTCACGGTAATTATTAATGTCAGTCCCAATCAATCGGCGATTCGGTGAATATTCGCTGCCGCTCGAATTGGCTTTAAAATTATATTGAGAATTGATTACGCGGCCCGGATGAAAAATACTGTTAAAAATATTAAATCTTTCAGCGACTGGATGAAAAAAATGCAAAAAATATTTTTTTAATATCGATGGCGAATATTTTTTTTAATTGCTTTTGTGCAAGCGTATTTTTAGCAGGAGTAAATATTTTATGAGAACAGATGCAGAGATGTTAAACGTAAAAAAAAGGCAGTATTTTGTTTTTACATCATTTTTTTGTTTTGTCCATCGTGATTGTTGGTTCAGTGTTTTTCTCTAGACTGCGAACTTCATAAATTAATATTCCGTGGAGCGATATGGCTTCTTCTCGGATCAGAGGAAAGCACCGTGTGTTCCGAAGACGATCGGGGCGAAACGAAACTTCAGTGAGAACCCAGCGCGCAACTTGTTAGCAATTCCCTCCACGGTGAAATGTATTTCTATAGAAGTTAGACAAGCGTCGTTTACCCACCGGCGCACAAGGCGAGGATGACGGCGAGACAGAAGGGAAATTCCGTTCCCGAGGAGAAAAGCCATGTAACGTAGATAGTAGACGTCGAATAAATTAACGCCGTTACGGTTTGTCGAGAGATGTCCGTGGTATACAATACACGTAAAAGCTGATATCATAACAAGATTCGACTTTGCGACTTATCAGAAAAATTCCAGAAAGTTAGTTGATTAAAAAATGTAAGCGGAAGTAATGTCGAATTTGCGTGTAATATAAAAATAGGTCTAACGATCGAGGATTCTATAGTTAGATCCGTAAAATGGATACCAAGCAACCCCGTAAAAAACTATCGCTGAACGCGGTCGAACGAAAGTGTTACGAAAGTGTACGTTTAAGAGAGAGGGGAAAGGAGAGACGATCGATGAAGGGCTAAAGGGAGGAACGACTCGAGGAGACGACGTCGACGATGACGGCGAGCGAAGCAGATGAGGAAAAGGTTATGGATAGGGGAAGGGAAGGCCGGTACTTTCTTCGACAAAGTTGAGGTAAGGGCTGCGAGTGATGATGACTAATGTACGTGCGAGCAATTTACATCCCACTTTCCTCCTGCGAGATATCCTCCCGCATCCTGGACTCAGGACCCTCCCGTTTCACGGGGATGGCGGTTCTTCTTCGTCCCCGTTAACGTTAAGTCGTCTCCTCGTCGGCGCCGTCGTCGACCTTCCTTCGCCCTAACCGCCCTTCTCTCAAAACCCTAAAACTCTCGAAGTACCGGGCACGGATGTAACCCTCGTGTCATGGCTGTCTGCCGGGAAAGCGCGTCGAGCAGTCATCAAGCCGACGTTTTGGTAAATTGCCTCCGTTTTTATCATGTGGGAATATTTCTGCGACCGACATCCGGCTAGAAAACATACGTGGATGATTTTCGCGGGATTAGAAAAACGGCTTACACGGGGATTCTTTTTACTGTTTGAACGCGCTCGGAAAAACCTCGTACTATTGCCGCAAGAAACGTGTTTAATCCATGTAACTTCTGCTCTCATATAATTTCTTCCAGTAACTTCTGGCAGTCGCATACATAAATAAATGGATAAATATTATACATTTGTTGATCTACTCTCTAAATAGGAATCAGTGTATTATTCATTGATTTGCAGTGCTATACTTGTAACTGTGATCATTAGTGAGTATTCACTGCTTCTCAGCGATTTTGATTAAGAGGGGAGTACTTTTACTAATCAGAATCGGTATTATCATCGGTATTATCACTTGAAAGACAGCATATTTCACTGATTGATATAGTTATAAGTATAGCACTGGAAATCAGCGAAATTTCACTGATTTCGATTTAGAGAGTGTATTATGAATAAAAATGACTGAGAGATATCTGTTAGTCTACAAATATTAATTAACAATAATGTAGGAGCAATATATTTACAATATATCGTTTTTATATTACAAGTAAAAAATTTGTTTTGCAAATAAAAAATTACAAGCACTAAATAATCTATTATGTTAATATTGAAAAAAACGCAGAACGTAGATGAAATTATTTTTCTAATATTGATGGCCAATATTTTTTTCTAGGTGCTTTTGTGCAAGCGTACTTTAACAAAAATAAATATTTTACAAGACGAAAATATGATTTCTCTTCTTAAATAAAATATTCTATTTTTAGAGCGGAAATCAGATTTTCTTGAAACTAATATAAAGAAATCGATAATGCATTATTATCAAGTATTGTCGTTGTATTTTTATTGCAGCATACTCTGTCGACGCTGCTGTCCTTATACATAATAAACAAAACTTATTCTCATCTTTTGCTACGTGTCGCATGCAGATCTTGCGATATAATATCTAACATATCTATCCCTGCCGTTGCTTGAAAATTCCCGTGACTTTATGTCGCGCAATTGTGGCTCTCGCGTTTTGCGGTTACTTTCAGCTGCATTGTATTGTGCACTGTATCTCGCGGACAAAAGTGCAAACGCGGCGGCTGTTCCGAGATATCTCTTGCGTAGCCGCGTCTTTGCGGCGCGCCGCCAGTTGTGTTCCCGGTCTCGAATTTGCGTCTCAAAGGGAACCTAACGAACTTTACTTGAGGGCTCGAAAAACGCTGGTGCAAAGGCCGACGATTAGTTATGCAGATTCGTATCACACGCGCCGTTAGCATCGATTCATCGGCGAGATCCGCACCCTCGCGCTACAGAACAGCCGCCGAGACAACAAAGGATCTCCTTACTTCCCATATAACGCTATCAAAACGCAGCGCGTGCAGGGGCAGTCTTCCCCTCTCCTCTCTCTCACTCTGCTGCTCTCTCTCTATTTCTCTCACATGCGCGCGCGCGCGCGTGCACGATTTACATTCTAATCGAGTACTCGCACATACGGATTTCACGGTGTCTCGCTGTTTACATTTTAATTTCTCTCGTGAATTACGTTACGCCGTCGGGACAATAATTGCAAGGGGTAGTTCAATATTAATGCGATTTAATGAAATCAATTTCGTATCGCAGTTAGAAAAACTGAACAACTAATAAAAAAATAATATAATATGAACATAAATATGAAATATAACATGATTTCATATTTAGGAAAACTAAATTATTCTTAGAAATGAGAGCTTTGTCAGATTTTGCAGAACTACTTTGATGAAATGTTTCAGTAAAAATTATAGTAAATGAGAATTCTATTTTAAAGAGACGTCATGATTCTTTATTTCAATAATTAAAAAAATGAAAATATATTTTTTACAAGGACTTTCCTTCTAGTAATATAACAATTAATGTTGAACTGCATTTCTTAAAAGTTAATTTTTGTATGATTTTAATTCTTCAAATTAAATATCTGTTCAATTCTAAGACGAGGCTTATGAAATTTTCGAACAAAAGGATTCAAACATCAAAGGAATACAAATCTTTCCACAACTTCAATAATATTAATAATAAAAATATAAAGTTTTAATTAGTTTTTTTTATTAGAAATCAATATATCTTTAGGAAATATTAACAAAGTCAATTATTTATTGCTTCCAATTTTTTTTTATTTATAGAACCAATATCCACTTTTAACTTCTAATATATTGCTCCTACGTTATTTCTTATATCGGTTGACTATCACTACATTTCATTAACGGAATATAATATCGAGTTACGAAACGCGGTTACCATTCCATCGTCAAATCACGGAGTCGCAACAATCAATAATCCATCCCGAATCGAAACCCAATACGATCCAGGAACTATCCCTTTCGCGAGCGTGCATCCACCACTTTTTCGAGTCGATCGCGGAACATTGATCAACGCGTTTTCCGAAGTGTAATGCGAATCCGAGCACGACGATACATCAATACGCCGAGACGACAGAGGAGAGCGAGCCCTCGGGGGCGGCCGAAGTAAATTCGAAGGCGTCAGGGATGAATGATAGAGGGTAGGCGTGGACCGGCAGCGGGGGGTGTGCCCCAGGCCGAGGAGTGAGTGAAAGATAGGAAGAGGAAAATCCTACCCTCCCGGATCTTACGGCGCCACGGCGCGACGCGTCGCGTCACGACGCGACACGGTGTCGCAAACAACCTGGCGGTATATTGTCGCCGCGGGAGACACGATGGCATCGATCATTAATGCCATGAAAAAAAAAAATCCGAACGAGCCTACCGTGATCCGGGACTCTTTTCCGGAATGATTGCGAAGAATTTTATTCTGGATGGGTTTTGCATTTGGTGTGTTTGCATTTGCTTCGTAAATGGACGTAAATAGTTTAATATTAAAACTACCAACGTTTTTTACACCCCCCCAAAAAACTAAGCGAATAAATTACTATGAAAATAAAGAAAGTGATAAAAAACCAAGCATTTTATCAGTATAAAAGACAATTATTGAAAAATTCTAAAAATTTCAGAATCCTATCTTTTACCTAAGAAATGTAATATTAATCTAAAAGATAGAAACTTCTAAAATTCGATCACATCTTTTATATAAATTGTATGTACAAATAAAATAAGTTACTGGCATAATATTCATCCTATTGACATTTAATTCTTTCTTTTCAGTTTAGTTCCTATAAATTAATACATATTAGACGAGTTATATATGATCCAGGAATAATTTCCTGTTTGCAAAGAAAAGTTTTGCGTCACGTATCAAGTTTTACTCAATTTTTTGAGTAATTCTCTTATTTATCTAGAGTACGCATGTATTTTTTTTTTTTTTTNATTTTTTTTTTTTTTTTTGAGAGAGAAATGGCGTTTAAAAACACAAACAGTTGTTATATTTTTGTTTTTAAATCCCCGGCTTTGTGTCGCGTACGGTTTCATTGTTCCCGCGGGGCTATCCTTCCGAATCACTCGCTAAGGCTAATTCGCGTTGGAAGGTAATCTCTGTTTACGGTGGGCGATTAATCTCCTATCGCTCACGCATATTTATTGCGGCGACACGCACATGCGAGCGTATTTGTGCATGGATGCCTGCGCGCGGAGCGACACGCGGTTGCGGCCGCGAGATAGAATACGATCGGAAGGGTGGAAAAACACAGTGGCCGCGGTATTTTGTGGAAGGGTTGAATCGGGCGGGGACGGAGGCGGATGTAGGATCGGCCATCGTGCACACACTGTGTTTCATAAATTGCGACACGGAGGAAACCGATACTCTCTCTCCCGGATCTTTTTACAATGATCCAGACGTATTATTTCAGGCGTATTATTTTAGTAGCGCGAAAACTCGCGGCGTATTTTGCAAAGAAGAGTTTTGGAAAGAAGAGTTTTGCTGAAGTATTTAAGAATTTAGTTAGATACAGATCTGAAAATAATTTTGGACCATCAAGATAATTATGTAGATCTTTTAAGCGTTGATGGCAATGCTGCAAAAAATTTTTAACATTCGGTATCCTATACAGTTATTTTGATAGTCAAAATTTGATATCAAAATATCAAAATTAAATCAAATATCAAAATCAATATCAAAATTTTCTATATTTAGCTAAATTTTTAAATACCTTAGCAAAATCGTTCTTTCCTTGTACCTAAAAAGAAGGCATTCAGTTCTTAATATTTAACTCGAAAATGCTTAATAAATATACTCTCTAAATCGAAATCAGTGAATTGTCACTGATTTCAGTGCTATACTTATAACTATATCAATCAATGATATATGCACTGTCTTTCAGTGATAATACCGATTTTGATTAGTGAAAGTACTCCCCTCTTAATCAAAATCGCTGAGAAACAGTGAATACTCATTAATAATCATAGTTATAAGTATAGCACTGCAAATCAGTAAATAATACACTGATTCCTAGTTAGAGAGTAGGCAGAAGGAAAACTATATGATACAATGCAGTTTGAAGTTTTATTTGAAAAGTAAAGTCAAAGAAGATATCGCAGATACATTTCCATATATAGTGATATTTGAATATAAATTATAATAAAGTATAATTATAATAAAGCATAAATATATCAATTTAATGTATAATGTGTGCATATTTAAACAATTCATTTGATGTTTTACTTGGCGTTCTTCAACGGGCACGCACGATTCCCTCGGAATTTCGCATCGATGAATCGAGAAACGTACTACCCGGTATGTTCGACAGTGTCTGTATAGAACCCTTTAATGGATTTCTACTATTTCACTTGCAGTGTCCGAACTGGTATTTAGCATGGGCCACGCGTATCCGATAATCGGGTGAAATTCATGCTCGTTGGATACTGCTCGGACTCCGCTGTCGGTTTCAGCTATAATTCCTCGTTACGAGGCGCGGTCGTCAGCTCATAACGGTGGTGAGACGACACGGGGATGAGGTGGAGAAAAGAGAGAGATAGCGGAGCGCCGACATCCCGCACCATTCTACTTTCGAATACCGCGAGAAACTCGCCAGCTGCACGAATTTTATTCCGCACGACTCGCGTCTTTTACGAAACGCGAAGGGTGCTCATAAATTTTTCATCGGCGCAGCTTAAACGTTTAACGTGCCTATCTCCATATTTATCGAGCTCGTCTTGCCTCGATACACGCAGTTAATTATCCCCATCCCGGATCTTGCTCCATGAACGAGCAAGATCTCGATTAACTTTTTTTGAGCCACGCTTGAAGTATAGGAAATAAATTTCCCAAGATACTTAACAGATGCCTTATACTTAAGTTGCCTTATCATTAAAATTAGATGGAAAATTACCATTAACTTAAAGCGTGGATAATATCATCGGCAGAATCATTTTCGAATTATTTATAATCATGTTCGAGCATCTAAATTCCTCTTTAGCGAAAGTTTGCTTGGTCTTTCTTCAGATTTTTAATTTTCCACATTATATGTAAATTTTATGTGTATTTTATTTATCTTACAACAAATTTCCCTAAACGTAAAATACGATTTTTTAATATATTTACATTAATTTTTCTCAGCAAATAAAATGTATCAACCATGAAAATTGATAAATTTTGTTGATGCGAGTGAGAAAATCAACAATTCAGTGATCAACTTATTCTCTCTCTGTCCCTCTCTCTCTCTTTCTCTCGTATTAACTACGTCTCTCATGCACTTGCATCATGCAATCGCGTTATTGCACCGTCCGAGCCGATCTTACGCTCGAACCGAGCGGCGATCTATTAATCACGGTAGCAGCGTGCAAGGGCGAATCATTATTGGCACTGTCGGCCCAGATCAAAGGACGCCGATGCGCAGCGAGCGAGGTCGACCGGACGATACGTGAGCGGTTCACGTCTCGGCGACTCCTCCGGGCGACGATTAGCCGCGGATCGTCATGCGTTCATTACCGGAGGCCCGAGTTCCATACGCACGAGTAACGCGCTTGTCCGTTACAGAATCGACGCGGTGGAGCACGCACGCAATTTGCTCGAACTTCACGTGCAGATCGTCAGCTTGGAAGCCACACAGGAGGTCCTCAAGGAAGAACGTGGTGGCGCGCAATGCTCTCATCCTTTCTTTAGCGACAATAATCTTTAAGTCACGAATGATCGAAAATAAGAAACTTCTTGCGAATTGATTTTCAATGAAAGAAATGTATAGGAAAATGCAGAAAGTTAATATAGAAAAAATATATCTCAGCGAGATATTGCGTTATCAAATGAAATTATTGGAATTGTAATCTTAGATGTAATTACAAATAATTATTCGCAATTGATTGAATCGAATGAATGCGATGAATGAAAAGGAGTGCCCGATAATTTCGAACTATCTTCCCTTCTCCTCCACAATCATACGAGACTGAGGCATTAGTCGTAACAAGTTACACGTTAACTCGGTAAACAAAACTCCCGTGAGGCTGTAAATCGTACCCCAGTAACCCATTCTGATCGCCTGAAACTAGAGACGTAAGCAATGACTAATGACTGAATCGAGTTAGGACAAGGTTACCCGATATATCGCAATTCACGATATACGAGTAGAGCAGATACACAACTTTGCACTCTGATCGTGGTCGTGATCATGATGGTGTCGTTTCGACAATGGACATGGTGCATAATTAAATGACTATTTACATGGTAATTTTTTGCTTCTGGACACTGCATATATGCTCTTTGAAAAAGTCATAAAGGGGAACAAAGTTGCGGGTGTTTTTATATAAATTATTATTTTTAGAAAGATAAAATACATAAAATTCGCTTGCATTCGCTTCTCGATGAAATTATGTATTCTTTAGATGGAGCACACATATTTCCTCTTTATTTAATATATGGAAATCTCGGTAGCATAGTTTATTTTTAATCATTTGGAATTTAATGAAAGTGTCATCGGCATCACTTTTTTAGCAAAACATATCTAACAATAAATAAAAAGAAAAAGATTTAAAAGTAGATAACTTATTGTTAGATAATTAAAACTGTCTTTGTTTTAAATGTATTCCATTAATCTTCTTAAATATATTAAATTACATTTGTTAGGGAGGATTAATATTATAAATAAATTCTTGATAATAGTTTAAAGATGCTTATTTTAATATCATTGTTATTAAATTCTTGATTTTTAATTTAATTTATGATATTACTATTCCAGCTTCAATTTAGTACTGCGTTTCAGTTTGAAAAAAATGTGAAAAATGTAAATAAATTCACGCGGAAAATATGATTAAGCACTAAATCCAGTTTTGATATAAAGCGTTTTCTACTTATTTGTGTTAATTGATATTATATACTATATTTTTGTTTTCACAGAAACACGAGATTAAACCGAACTATAGTGATAATAATATAATTACGAGATGCACAGCGCGCGATGCTTCCCACGTTTGTATCGCTATGATCCAAGTAGTGCTGATTACAATTGAGGCAATCCTAATGCGCCGTCGAGTCGCGGAATTCCGGAGGATAACTGGTCATCCCGCTTTTGCCTCTCTCGTAATGTTCGGATTGTCATAATGACGCGCGTATATACCTCGAGATTTGGAGTCGCGCGATATCGTCACCGCTCGACCCTCACGATATTTCGACTATCTCTGAGCCGCATCCCGTCGCCCACATCGTCACCCTCCCCCGGGGGCTTTATGTTGCGCGGTGAAAAAGGTTTTTATCGGAGGGCGCACTCCGCGCCCCGGTCCCCTTAATTAATGGGGAAACGCACGCGCGCAAAAATGCGCGCCATTTCCGCCTGACGAATTAGTCAAAGGTTTCTCGGAACAAAAGACGAAAGGGTTCGCTGCCTGGTTTCACTGACCCAATCCGAAGGACACGGATCCCGTTATTCACGATTGACCATTATTCTTCCGCAGCAGGTGTCGGTCGACTCGATAAAATCTGAAACGGGGTCGAGATCGCGATTATGTTTTACCTGTTGGGGGCTGACACGAACGTGACTGGAACATTATTATTGGAGAAGAAAAGGGGGATGAAAAAAGGAAAGTCTGAATATTCGCGTTGTTTCTGAATTTTACAAAAGAATTGTTGCCTGAAAAACTCTGAACGCATAAAAATTGACGAGTGTTGGCAGCTTTCAAAATATAGAGCGACTTTAAATTTTTTCAACTTAAAATAATATTAAAATAATGATGAAACAATTATCTTAATAAGTAAAAATAAATATCGAATATTAGGAATACTTATATCGATTTATTGAAATAGCCGAGTCGCTTAAGTTTGTCAACTATTCGGCGCGTTTTCTTTTCTCGCGTTTAGATAAATACAATGCGAGAAACGTAACGTTAAGCTCTTCAGCGTTATCATCACGTGCCATTTCTTGTTCATATTCTGGTAGACGCTGAAAAGCTCGCGTCGAGCGTGTAAAAGCTCTCGACGAAGAATCCTTCATGCGGAATATTAAATCAAGACTTCGCCTCTCTCTTTCTTCTCTTCCTTCTCCATCACCATCACCGCCACCACCACCACCTTCTTCTGCCTCTGTCGTTTTTCTTCCAGATTCTATATTGCTCCATCGTATTCCGTTGCGTTGTGAAAGCATGACGTCTCGCTTTGACGATACATACAATGAGATACCGCGACGCGCTTGATATTTGACACAAAACTCGCGTATCGTCACGAGAAAGCCTCATGCGGCTTTGCCAGACCAATAGAGATGATATTGCTTAACGTTCATTTCCGTAAGTAAATGTGCCTCTTTAAAATTAAATTTAGTATAAACGAATCGTTGAAAGATTAAAATTTTTAAGATAAGTAAAAAATCTTAGAAGTTAAGCTTACAATTATATGAACAAATTGAAAAAATTAAAGATAAGTCGACAAAATACGAATATTTTAATTTATCATTTAATTTATTGAAATAAGTTTTTTTATAAATATTATTTATTTCTTTGAATGAATTTTGTTTCTAATACTAGAATGTATAACTTATATTATTAATTTAAAAATCCAATACTTAAAAAAAGAGTATAAAAAATATTATAAATATTATACACAAAAATTACAGTAAATATCTCAAAAAATACAAGGGGAAATCGGGGCAGATTGTCATAGTTTTAGTGATTTTTAGAAAAAAATGTAAGATTTTTAAACTTTATATACGTTAAAATATGCCTACATCCCCAAAATATTAAAAAATATATATTATACTTATTTGTAAAGTAAATATTACATAAAGATAACATTTTCGACATTTGCAGTGTTTTACAGCAAGTTATTATTTTATTATTATGTAGGTTTATTAATTATTATCTAGACTAATTTTATTATTACACACAAAAATGCTTCACGGAAAAAAATTAAGGCCACAGAATGATACTGTTATTTTTCGCCCATCAATATAAAATGATTATGACAATCATAGTACTCTGGAAGTGATCTATATGATATAATTGAACTCTCACAATCACTATTGTACATGTAACTATTCTTTATAGATCTCTTGATCATATTATTTATTCTACAGATCACGGAGAGACAGCAATAATACTTCGCTTGAGGCAACCATATATAAGAGTATTCTATATCAAATGTTACTTATCGTAAGAATTACGGTTGTGAGAATTATATAAATGGACATATTTTAACAGTTATATAATCATTGTAATATCAATATGACTTGAATTCACATACTTTTTTTTTACAATAATAGAGAATTGTTAATGTTGTAATAAGCAATTTTTTCCGTGTTATGATATTACGCGCATGATAATATTTTATTGAGTAATAATCGTCTTCGTAGTATTTTTTAATTAAACAATTAAACTTTATAGGTTTTTTGTCTTCCGAATTCAATTTAATTAATAGAAGCCACCGTGATGATATCATTGCATTCTTTGCCATCGCATCGCAATTTCCCGAATCGACGATAAATTTGCCTATATGTGGTGATTAAACGGTAGTTATAGTCGATACGGATCATCGATTTTTTCGAGAAATGAAGCCATTCGTGTCCAGTTTCCCCACCGCCCCTTCTCACTGCAAGAGAGGCAAATTATTCAAAGGGCCCGTCCGCTTTTCTCTCCCGCGAGCGCTATAATGCGAGTGCCCGCCGCTTGTATACAGGGGGGTTTGTATTAGAGGGTTTGCGGCAGGAGGTACCATAAGCACACTGCATATGGGTATCGGAAACGCGCGTAGATCACGCAGGATTATTCGGACACCCCCGGCGATCCCTAAGCTCTGTTGGATGCATGCTAATTGCCGTGAAGGCACACATCCGTGTACGTCGTCTGTCTACAGGGTGTCCTGACATTAATTATTCCGATCTTAATTAATGATCGATCACTGTTGTTCATACATTGATTTTGCTTTCATTAGAATATCAAAGCTTAGCAATAGTATCTTTTTTGCAAATGGCGGAAAATGAACGGCTCGTTGAAGATTAAAATATGTTTGTCTAATAGAACGTTTTTTTTTCTCAAGAGACCTCTACAAGAGAACTCTTTATTTACGTGAGATTTTCGAGATTTATATATACTGAAATTAATATTTATATATTGAAACACTTTATAATGAATATCGAGAAAGATCCAACAAATAGTGAGCCATAAGAATTATTACCAGAAATAAACCAACTTTAAATTCGTTAAAAAGCTTTTTCATTCAAGTTAATCGTAAAGATACAATTGAATATTTATATATTTTTTAAAATAAATTTAAAATAAATTAGAATATTTTTAAAATAATTTTAAATATTTACATATTTTTTAAAATAAATTTTAGAGATAATTTTGGAACACCATGTATACATATCTGTAGTGTGTTATCTATATATGAAGATGACATGGTCGAAGCACATGAATGTGTGTGTGTGTGTGTGTGTGTGTGTGTGTGTGTGTGTGCGCGCGCGCGCGTGCGTGCGCGCGTGTATGTGTTAAAAAAGAAGGGGCAGTTAATAGGGGATGGCGAGATCCACCCCTATAGACATCCTTTCGAGAGCACCATGAAAATAGCGCAGTCCATGAACAAACACGCAACTACACGCGCAACAAGGAAGGCAATCGAGGCGAAGAAACACAAGCGGGGTCGTGATCCTCTAATGCACGAGCTATAAACTTTTCTAACTTTAGTTTTCTAATTTCGATGAAAGTATCGCTTGATCATGAAAACTGAGATTTATTACACTGAACTAAATTGCAACGTGTAAATATATACTGCTGAAAAGAATACGAAGACCAATCTACAAAGAACATAATTACATTCGAGACCTCTTAAAATGAAATAACTGCGAAGGGAATTGATTGAAAATTTTTGTTGCTTTATCGTTCGTTAAAATTACACGGAAACTAAGTGGCACAGCTTTTATAAAAATTATATGAATATATAAAACTATTATTATTTTCAGAATTAAACAAACCGATTGTGAATTTGTACGCGCAAAAATATATGGGATAAAATTATCATATTTTATTACTTTCGGAATTAAACAAACCGATTGTGAATTTGTAAAAATGTATAGTAAAATTATCATATTTTTGACAAGCGATTCACTCAGCGAGAGAAAAGCATCGATCACTACGGACCGTATTAACAGAAACCTCCTTTATGTATCGCATCATATCCGCACGCATTAGAAAAATAATCCCTCATATTTATGTATCTCAGCTCCTCGCATCCTTTAATGCGTCCTATAAATTTTTTTTCAAAGTCCCGCGGCGGTCGAATATTTTTCGCATTACGTTAAAAATGAAAGTACGGTCCTCGAAGGCGGATCTCGCCGCGGATAAATCACCACGCGAGATCGACTCGTGTAGGCGGAAGCGGCAGGCGAGGGCGATTCGGTGACGGTAATGTTTCCCGTAAAATCAGTTTAAGAGGATTTTCAGACGTCGAATTTTCGTGGCATCCAAAACTTTCAAGAGAAACTCCTTTCTCGTCGTCTCGCGTTTAGCGCCGGCCTTAATTACTTTTAAAACGTCATAAAACGGATTAGCCGTAAGGGATATTACGGGTCAATCGAAGTTATGAATTCATTAAACGAACGCATAAAGGTAAACGAGATTACGAAGTCATAATTGAAGGTTTGTTCAAATTGCGTTAATTTCCGTTATTCTGTATCGTGCTTGCGATCTCGATTGTCTGATCATAATCTCTAGTATGCCTGCAGATAGGCTGTACGAGTGAAAGTGTAATTTGAATTTTCTAACGACCATTTTCTATTTTTAGGAAAATTTGATTGAGGTTTTTTCATATTCTGTCTCTCTTGTAATGTATGTAATTATAATCTTTATTCGTCTATATACATAACTGTATTGTGTTTTGCAAAATGTCGAAGTAACATCAAATTGAAGTGTCGAAGGCCGGATCGTACGCTAAATAATTACGCTGGCGCGATCATTAACATATCCGCTGTTGTAATTATACGCTGCCGGCCCTGTCGTAATTATTGAGCCAACCAAACTTAAACCAATGCCTGCTTTGGCTCCGGCTGTAACCATAGCTTGCATGGAACAGCACACGGGGGTGCGATTTAATTAATTAGGGAAACGACGATTGCTCCGCGACGACGAAAGGGTCGGTCGTCACCGGAATAGCGCCATCGATTTTTTTCGCATTTTTATGTGATTTTCCTGTCTGTTTCCACTGCAGAAGAGCATTACGAAAAGTATTATTTTTACTAGAAAAATAAAAATAACACTATTGGAATTACGATTTTTTAGATTTATCTATTTTGTATATTTGAGATAACATTAAAGTAAACATATTTAATTTTTAAGAAATATCTAAAAAAATACACACACACACGCACGCACGCACACGTATGCATATATATAATTGTGTGTGTGTGTGTGTGTGTGTGTGTGTGTGTGTGTGTG
>JANQDE010000373.1:0-51593 GCA_037157785.1 Cephalotes varians | reverse complement strand
TATATATATATATATATATATATATATATATTTATATTTATCTATATCTAAAAAATTCGTTATAAGAGAAAAACTTCTCTGTAACTTTATAGAGATATATTTGAGGATGAAAAGTGAAAGTTCCACGCGCGCGCGTTTAAATACATAACGTCACCCTTCCAAGCTTTTAAACCAGAGCATTGATCGTTCAATCCCTCCGGTATTGATATAAAACGTCCGTGCTAATAGCAATCGTGACTCGCTATCGTGACTCGACATTTCTCGTTCGTTTCGACTTTGCGCGAATCACTCGGTAAAGTATATTAACAGGTTGCCAATATCATGAAAAGTCATCAATAAAAGGGGACTGGCGATGGCGATCGACATTGTGGGGCGAACAATTTAATATGCGCGGCCAGGACGGAGATCTTGGGGATGTAGGCAGGTTCTTATCGAGGAGACCCTCCCGTTTCTACTCGGCATACCTTATCTGTCTTCTGGCAGTCACAAAAGCCCGAGATCTCTCCCGTTTATTGGAAAGCTCTGCCATCGACTAACTGTAGGCGCGCGGGATGAAAGGCGAACCCCGCGAGCTCTCTCGCGGTATTATCGATACAGAGTCGTCCCGCAGTCGACCTACGGTATGTCGTCTGAATGTTGATGCCTGCCGGRGCAATTTGGTAGAAGCTCGGAATTTGCATGACATTCCGTTTTGAGCGATAGCTCCGAATACGGTGTCTCGACGAGCCGAATAATTGAGGGGACTTCCGCGAAAAAATGAAAGATAAGAGTGGAAGAGAACATTATACGAATACCGGATTTGTTTGTATGGGATGCCTGCTAGAGAAATACTATTGCAAATTTAAATTAGCATAATACAGCTTAATGTAATACAGCTAAAAATTTAAAGTATAATTTAATATTTTTACATCATTATTTTTTACTACTAATATAATAATTTTTATACTAATATTAATATTATGTTATATGCTTTTCTTGAAAAAAAAAAACGAATGTTAAACAGATGTGAGATAAATACATGTACGCGTAATTTCGACATTATTTTCTAAATAAAGAAATTGAGTGTATGTTAAATAAATAATTAATATAACGAGCTCTCGATATGTTAACAAAAAACAATTAATCGTAGAAAGGCTAATGAGAGCAATAAACCGCAGTTAATAGAGCGCAATCAATTAATATAGTTTATTCTATATAGTTATAGACGTTTCGGCTTGTCTTCAAGCTATCATCGGTGTGTGAATGTACATAGTTTCATCTTCCTTCGACCATGAAAACTATCCCCGACAGCACTGAATAACAGATTCACAATGCGCGATGTGATCTTATTATCATATCAGTTGCAATACTGATCTCAACTGATGGGAGAACAAATTAGATTAATTATTGTGCTAATTAATTTTGTCATATACACGTAGATCCTACCTACCCAGCGCAGCCAAGAGTGTTTAAATGGTCAATTATGCTTTAAGCAACGCTTGTCATGTAATAAATGTTAGTAAAATTATAAAGTAAATATTCTCAACGTTCCTTGTTCAGATGAGTTTACAAAGATAAAGTCATACATTAAAAACATATTTGGATGTCATTAAGTGAATACATTTAATAATATATAAACATTCAAAAACGACAGTATTATACATCTGCAAAGATTGTGGTCGATCTGCGCAAATAAATTATAATAAAACACGCTACTATACAAAATTTCTACATAAGTCTGTTGTAAGAGTTCAGTATCAGATTGCATATTCAGGGTATTTTTTTGTGATTTAATATTTATCATCTCAGATATCAATCTTCTGTATTTTTCTCTATCCAATATTTCTGGGTTATCCCAATCAAATTCATGATTTTTCTCTAATCTATGTTCTGTTATCACCGAATACTTGCCAGTTCTTTTGTTGATGTCATTTTTGTGCTCTGATACTCTTGTGTTGAGCATCCTCTTCGTCCAACATATGTAGCATCACAATCTTTGCAGGATAATTTATTGACAATGTTTTTGTTAAATCTTATCGGTAGAATGTCTTTTTGCGCTTTATTATCCTTCCCAATTTATTAAGGCTAAAAAAGGCTAATTTTGCTTTTAATCTATTTGCTATATTTTTAAATTTATTTGTGACTTTTTTAATGAATAGTATAAAAAACCAGCTATTTTTTTCTTTCTTTATTAGAAATTATCCGTGACTTGTTTTTTAGTTCGTTTGTTAAGCGATTTTAATCTCGTGTAGATTGTGTTAAAAATAAATTGCAAAAGATAATTATTATTAATAAAGGTCTCGATAATAAAAAAATTTAAATTTTTTTCATGAAATCTCGAATGCGACAACAAAAAAACTCTGTCTATCATGCTAATGATCACTCTCCTTTTTTGTGAGGTGGGATGGTGGGATAAAAAGTTGAGTAATCTTCCTGAGAATGTTGATTTTTTGTACCAATCGAATTCTACTATTCCCTCATTATTTATAATCGTCACGTCCAAAAAATTCAGCGTTTTACCTTCTATTTTTAAAGTGAATTGCAGCCTATCGTGTAACGAGTTGAAAGTGTCCAGAAATTCATTAATTTTATGTCTAGGAGCCGCCTGCGCTATATCGTCAACATATCTGTGATAAAACGGAATTTTTACGTTCAGTTCGAGAGCCTTCATCTCCAAATCTTGTAGAACAATCTCCGCAATAATAGGTGACAAGGGGGAACCCATTGGAGTGCTAAATTTTTGTTTGTAAATTGTTATTGAACTTAAAATATGTCGACTACAAAACTGATTTTAATGCCTTTAAAAATTCGCTCTTAGGTATCTTAGTGCCCTTACTTATGTGACACCATCTATTAGAAACACTATCCATTGTCAGATTAAACGGTATGTTAGTGAATAATGAAACGACATCAAGCAATATGAGATCATAATTCTCTTCGATCGACAACTATTATTTAATTTTTTATTACTATTACTATACTATACTATTRCTATTACTATAACTATTTAATTTTTTAACTAGTTGGTAGCTATTTTCAATGTAGCTATGTGATTTAACAATATTTTTTGAAATTATTCTGTGTATGTAACTTGCTAATGAATATGTAGGACTGTCAATCAATGAGACAATAATTCTGAATGTAAAACCTGGCTTATGGATCTTAGATAATCTATAAGCACTCGGTAAATTCCCATCGCTACAGTAAATTCCATTGTACGTATTATTAGTAATGTATCCCTTCWTCTTCCATCCTGTCAGTAATTCCCGTATTTCTTTCGTCAGTTTTTTAGTCTTTAGGGTCTTTAGGGTCTTTATTGATTATTGAATACGTTTCGGTGTCATTAAGCATATTCTCTATTTTATTTAAATATTCTATTTTATCCGCAACGGTATTTCCCTTGTCTACTCTGATGCAAATGATGTTGGGGTTATTTCTAACGAATTTATTATTAGTTATTTTCAATAGGTCCATGATCTGAATGTCTATGGAGTCTTTATATAATGACATGAGGTTGTGTATGACTGGTGAATCTGTTTCTGACTTTATTTTGTGTGTTTGGTGTAGTTTTGTGATGTTATTTCGATGTTCTTAATTAATTGAACGATTATTAGTGTTAGTAGATGGAAGGAAAAAGTTCTGTTCTAATTGTAGTTAAACGTTTAACGTTATTTTCTAAAATCTTTGTTCTTAATTTGTAATTCGCAAAAAATCTCGTTTCTCGATTCTTGTTTCGTGCACATCTTACATCTTTGTCATCCCTCGCGTGAGAATTTCGCAAACCAGACATGTCCGTCTTGGCACGACGATGACGCGAATCAGCGCGCAAACGTGCAGCCGAAAATCCTCGTGTAAGCGAGCGCGTATCTTGCACATGCGCGAGGTCGCACTCACGAGGGTTGCAAGTAGTGAGTCAGAGCTGACGAGGGGGATGAAGAGAGAAAGAAAGGTTGCCACTACCACCATCGCCACCGCCACCGACGCCGCCGCTGCCGGCCGGTTAATCGACAACGACGGGTTCGTCAGTCGGTCGGAAAGCGTCGCGGCGCGACGTGACTCCTCGTGCTCCTCTCGAAGACGACGACGATAACGACGTGGATCGCTTGCTGTCGCTCGGCATATTCGGCGGCGAACACGAGAATGCGAGTCGACGACGCGCGATTCGGATGACGAAGGCCGAGCGTGCGGGGGACATGTCCGGCGGCGAAGTGCGAAGCGGAAGTTGACGGGGACGAAAAGAACGAAGGCGGCAGACTCTTCTGGGAACAGGGACATGTTCCTCGACTCGCGGAGATGACCGAACGCTCGATTGCGTGACGGGTAGTCTTAAAGTCTCTCTCTTGCTCTCTCTCCTCTCTCTCTCTTTCTAACGTCGGTGCGAAGAAACTTGATTGATGGGAAGCGTTGCCTTAGTCCTGCGGGGATGTAGGCCCGCAGAATCCTCTACCTCGAAAATTCGTGATATATCTTTTGTACGTATCTTCTAAGGACTGCTTCGAGAGACCTAAGTATAAACGCTATCCTGAAGTAGCTTTGACAAGTTTGACGAGCAACTTGAGTGAATGAGCAAGCTTGGAAGCTTGATGGTATCAAACAAGCTTCCAGTGGAGGCAAACAAGTTTAGCTACAAACCAATAGACGAGCTTAAGCAAGCACTGAAAGCAAGCATTGACAGATTATTCGAGAATATTTTTAATCGCGAGAGCATCATTGTGAAGCTCCGTTGTCCCACGAGATACAACTAAAAGGCAGCTGCGCGACAATTTACTAACAGCTGCACCAACATTGCTAAGGAGTAGATCGTTGAACGGTTCACGCTGTCTGAGGTGTCGGAGTCGATTGTGAAAGACGCGGGGGTGGCGGAGACGAGGGAGGGTTGTGCAGTTATCGTCGTAGTCGATGGTAGTCGTGCCGGTCGAGAGAGCAGCTGCGACGGCAATAGTCGTAATACTAATAACAGCTGCAGTAGTAGTAGTAGTAGTAGTAGTACAAGCAACGACAGTGGTGTTGCCGGTGGTAGTGTCGTCATTGGTGATAGTAGAAGTGGTGATAGTGGTAGTGGTATCGGTGGAGAACTGCCGTACAGGGGTGGCTCGTCGCGACTTATAATAAAGGGATCGGTGGAGGGCCTGGCGAGCAGCAGCAACAGCAGGGTGGCCGCGCGAGTGCACCCGAGTTGGGGAACGGGCGCGAGAGGGGCGGGCCCCTCTGCACCCTCAAGACCGGGGGGATGTCCCGCGGTCGACGGCGTGCCCGATCGCAACGTTGCCGTCGGCGTCACGACGCGGAATCGCCAGCTGATGGGCGCCAATCTCACTAAGCAGAGCAGGGTGAGTTCTTCGTTTCAAGGGTCAACACGCGTAACGTGGCTTTCGGAATGAGTCTTCTAGTGCGTACGCCGCGAATGCAATTTACGAGAGAAGACCGGCGGTTATTTGGAAACGTGCAGAGAAAATACGTCCGGATATTTTTAGGAGTATTTTCTGCGAATCCTTAGCAATTTTTACATATGTGAATTAGTTTTATCATTCTTTGACATAATTTTCAGCAATTTGATTTATAAATAATAAAATAACACACACACACACACACACACACACACGCGCGCGCGCGCGCGCGCGCGCAGGGACAAAACTAAAAGAGTACATTTTAGAGATATCTCATATCGAGAGATTTTTTTTAAATAAGTGCATGTGCATAGATATCCAAATTTGATGTTTCCAACTTATAATGTTTAATTGTGTCGTTTTGATTTATTAATTTATATATATGTATATATACACTCCTTTTTGTGTTAATTGTTTATTTCTGAGAATTAAAGAAATAAATCTGAGAATAACTTTATAAAAATTTCTAACATTTCTAATGTGTATGCTAAATTCTGATTCAAATTCGGATTCTTAAAAAAATTATTAGATAACAATATGATATTCATATGCGATATAATTATTATAGAATATATATAATCTTAATTATTATCGATATTTAACGCGAAGATAAATAATTCTGCCGAGAGAGCAAGATAAGCGAACGGTAGCGTTTATGTCGGAATGAATAATAGCTGCTTGAGAATAAACTGATACAGCGCCGTAGACTGAATGAACGGTATTGTGATAAACACGTGAGTGAGAAAAAAGGCAAATGAGAAAATTCACGGGTCATTAAAATCGCTCGCAGGTATCTGCCCGTGGATATCTGCGCTCGTGAGAGCCTGCCATTCACAGAGTTCTTTCGTTGCCGATGAATGAAGCATTCACGCATTCGCGCGTACTTTCGCCTGCGTTCGTGACCTTTACGATTTCGTCGATCGAACGCAAATCCGCAATTTAGCTACAGTTTGGGCACAAAAGCGGTTTCCGAATAGGCTAAAATAATAATACATATAATTTTTTCACGTTATAAAAATAGATATAAAATAAATATAAAAATGTGCTAAAAGTGAAGGATTGAAGAGAATCTTAGGATCGAATTTTACGTTAAATTTCTACAGATGGCAACAAAAACGTTTCGCAAATAAAAAAATAAAAAAAAATCACTTTACTATTTTTTAAACTAATTTTATATATAATATTACAAAACTATTTTAAAAACTATATCTTGTAGAAATAAACTACCGTGTATTTCTTTTTAATATCAACTTCCTAATAACTCCGGGCAGAAAATATCCATATGTATATCAAATGTATCGAGCGCTTTATTGACATGCAACGAGTACACAGTGCACTATGTTGCGAGATACAATGCATCGACGGCACATAACAGTTGCGTGCATTGATAACGACCAGTTCCAGTTGTGGCGGTCGCAGTACCACCGCATTCGAAACGGTGCGGATTCGAAGCTACGTTCTCTAAAATCGATTTTACAATAGCGTAAAGGTAGTCGTAAGTCATTGTAGTTGTAACAATTGACCAATCACAGTTAATTATTCTTCTCATTCAACTGTGATTGGTCAACTCTTACACAACTCTTGCAACTACATTTATAGAATGGCCTTAAGTCACAACGACGCTACATCGAGTTTAGATCAATTTTTTTTTGTTCATGTGAAACCCTCATACCTGAACACGCGATCTTTTTTATTCCGAATTTCGTATTTCACGAAAGAAAACACCATATCGCCACGACTATGCTGGCATTTTATTTCTTTCCGTTTGATAAAAAGTCGTACAAGCGACGATCAGCTAAAGCAAAATTTGTATACACGAGATACACGTCGTGGTCACGACAGAAATTATCCGCGGCCTCATTTACCTTCGGCAAAATCAATAAAAGAACATACAGTACTGCGTTAGGAGAACGTTTTTAATGTTCAGATCAAACAGAAATTCCGCGCTACGGAGTAACGATTGTGCTACAGCTACTCTCACGTGTTTATTCACGCGCGAATCAAGAGGATGTCTGTATTATTGTACTACAGCCCGCTCTCCATCTCGCGATCCGCCCTTTTATTATTTCCTCGTAATTTCTCGCGGTCGGAAAGCGGAGACCGAGCAGCACGATTCTCGGAGGTGCGAAAGTGAAGCCGGCTGAAAGATTTATCGCGACTCCTCCGTCGTGTTCGCGGAGAGCGTATCGGGGATCGCAAGCACGTGACCCAGCTATCAATCCGGCGGACGAACGAAAGGCGCTTTCCTCGCTCTCCCCCCCGTCGCCTCATCTTGCCACCGTATTCTCCTTCTTTTCTCGCACCTCGCTCAACCACGTGCTCGGTCGAAAGCGGACGAGCGACTCGATCGACGAGTCACGGACCGTGAATCTCGCTCGCGTTGAATTATTAAGGAGCGCTCTCCGCGACCGACGGTCCTCGGATGTCGACGCCTCATTAATTATTTGGTCTCGATGATGCAGCTCCCGCCGGTGCGTTGATTAGGCGACCTCCTCGCGCATCCTCCCGCCGCACGTGCCCCGAATGAAGCTGCGTTGCGCACGTGCGCGTCCTAGCTGCAGGGGGATTATCCGGATGCGCGTACGCTTCTCTGTGGGGTGTCTTTGAAGATCGTATCAGTTTTCTCGTGTACAACTCGATTCGATATTTTCGATGCGGCCGATTGTCTCACGCTGTCGAGAACATGTAGCGATAAGTTTGTATTACAAAATCTCTGAATCTGAATTAAATTTTAATAAAAATATAATTTTAATAATATATGTTACACGGAAAAAACGGTTTTGCTGAAATATCTAAAAATTTAACTATAGACACAGATCTGAAATAATTTTATTGAACTATCAAAATAATTATGTAGAACGCTCAAATTAGTTGCTAGAATATCAAAATTTTTTGCAGCATTGCTTATCATACTTGAATTTCTTACATAGTTATTTTACTGATCCAACAAAATTGTTTTCAGATCTATAGCTAAATTTTTGGATATTTCAACAAAATTGTTCTTTCTGTGTGTATTTAGTATTATATAACGGAATCAAATAATCTTTTATTAATAAATAAAAAGGCTCTGTGTGTGTGCGTGTGTGCACGGACTCTTTTATTTTCACGGAAATTTTTAGTTTTGATTTTTATACTTACTATATACTTGCTATATTTATCTCAAGGGAGAGAATAATTTTTAGCTATTTTCTGTCGTTCCATGCACAAGTGCGGAAATGTTCTCATTTCCGCTTCCCCGATTTTGAATAATGGAAGGTACATTTGTCATAAAATCACGACTTCTTACGAAATTCGATAGGAAAGGTGCTTACCTTCGCGATTCGAGCAGTAAAATCTTCGTGAATTTCTCGGGACCGAAATCGCGTACTCCAAGTGGAAGTAACTTCGCAAATACGACATTCTTGATAGAAAGCAAGTCGCGGGAAGATCCGTCGAGGGTGGAAAAGAGCGTTCGTTAGGATTTAAAGCTACCATAAATCCGCTCCGGCCATTCCTTAAACCCTTCGCGCGCGCGTCCGTGGCGGTCAACCCGGCTTTTACCAGATTGTATTCCTCGATATCTCCCCTTTGGACCGCACGTTCTCGAATCCACCCGGGTCCTTTCGGCGAACTTCCGCTTGATCGCGACGATATCCGTCGACGTTGGCAGAATTTTTACGAATTCGATTGTAAACGCGGCGAGCCGAGAAAAATCGGTGATCTTCCTGCGAATACGAAAGTGTGCTAAGAGCATATGATATTATGGAGATTAGAAAGCATTATGGTGCATTGTGATGCATCAAAATGGTATGGATATTACATTGCGCTATTAATATTAGCCCTTTGCACTCGGATGTCTCCTCTGAGGAGACATCGTAAGTCTTTGGAAAAATATAGGATTTAAAATTTTAATTTTTTTTGTTATCAATATGTTCCTCGATATCTAGAGATTCACATAAACCAAACATCATTAGAATAAATTACTTGATTCCAAAGCTAAACTATTTAATATGACACGATTCCTGTTTGTACACTTTTCAAAAAAGCTGTTGCCAAATTGTTGATAACCCGCAGCTTGTTGATAGCTCCGAGTGCAACGAGTTAATACGATTTTTATTATAAAAATTTTCATAAATTTTCATAATTTTCTTCAAGAGAAAAAAATTATTATACATTTTCTCAATTACTTGGAAAATGTGATTTATTGAAATTGTTATATAGAAATTATTCCAACCATACTTTTATTGTTATTTCTATTTAGCCAAAATTATTTTTAATCATTTTAAATTATCGCTTTTCTCATATGTTAGAATTACTAGTTTATTTTAATTTTTACACGAAAAGAATTTTGCTAAATCATCTAAAAATTTAGTTAGATACAGATCTGAAAATAATTTTGTTTAGACTATCAAAATAATTATGTAGGAAACTCAAACATAATGAATAATGCTGCAAAAAAATTTTGATAATCTACCAGTTTGAATTTCCTACATTCATTAAAATTATTTTCAAATCTGTATCTAGCTAAATTTTTAGATACTTTAGCGAAAACCGTATATATTTCGTATAATCGTATATATTTACTATCTTGTCTTTTTTTGTCAAAAATTTACACAATTGTCTCTTAATAAGGATTCTTGTCCAAGAATCTACATAAATCTAATCAATCGTCTTTTTTCTAAAGCCAATCGCCACCGTTGCAAATCTGAGAGCATTATTATCTCGCACCGCATCCGAAACTTCGTCCTTCCCGGGCTTCCCGAGCTGGGACAAACGACAATTTACGGCCGGTCCCGAGATAGCCGCGGTTACCGGCGGGTTAAATCGCGTGAAATACTGCTTTCGGCACATTGGTCCGGCACAATTATTGATGGCACTTGGAAAGTGGGCAGAGAAGCGACGGGCCAGAACTCGCTCGCGATCCGGAAGGTCGCAATCAATGTGGCGTGCGGCGCTTCGATTTAAATTCATGAATAATTCCTACCTCGCTGCTCCGACGCGACGATCCGAAGATCGACGAGCTTTTTCGGTCGTCGTCTCGCAGATTTTTCCCCGGCCCGCACTCGCGACTATTCTGGATTCTCTAGCGAGGATCAGACGCTGCAGCGTCGGTAAATTTCGCCGAGTTCAGATTTACTACGGAGAGTTGGGCGTTATCCTAGAAAGAATTGCACGGGATCACCATTTCTATTTGAATAATTTATTCGGTTAACGATCGTTCGTTATTTGCAATAATTTATCCGCTTAGTTGCTTAAATAAATAAATTGCTTGTGTTACCCGAAATTATACAAGCAATCATTTTACAATCACTATCCAAATAATGCATACATGACGTCTTTATATTCATTGTTATTTTAATATTTTTAAATAATCTAATAATTTAGATTGACAAATAATACGGAAAGAACGGTTTTGCTGAAAGATTTAAAATTTTAGCTGGATACAGATTAGAAAAATAATTTTGTTAAAATATCAAAATAATTACATAGAACGCTCAAACTAGTTGCTAGAAAATCAAAATTTTTTGCAGCATTGGTCATTATTTTTAACATTCCAACAAAATTATTTTTTGATCTGTGTCCAGCAAAATTTTAAATCCCTCAGCAAAATCGTTCTTTCTGTATAGCTATGTACTTTATCATCCACATGAAATCACATTTAACTTTGCCGAAAAAATTTTTTCTACTTTTATTTGTGGAATGTTTGTTTTGCAGCAAAATTTGTCTCGCCAAAATTGTGCCCCTAGTTTCAATCGCCGCGAAAGATTTAGTTGTTCACCAACAATTTCAATCGCTTTTTCCAATCGGGTAAATGAAAAGCATGGACGATTTGACGGATGGTGATTTATTAATCGTGCCGCTCGTCGCACGTTACCACGAATAAATTATGACGAATACCCGCTGATTAATTACAAGTCAATTAACGTCTCCCCTCTCCAGCGAAATGAGCAACGAATAACACGGCAACTGGCGTGTCCGCTACGAACACTTTATTAAATCCGCCATTAATTAATCACACTCGCGCCGGCGATACCTTTCCGCGATGCGCGATTGCTCGCATCGATGTCATTATTGCCGATTCATTATTCACGACTGTGGCAACGACGCCGATTTTTCGAGGGCGGCTCGCGACGCTGAATTTTGCATCGCCGTCGTTCCACCGTCGCGTTAATTACCACCCTTTCTCTCCCTCTTATTTTTTTCCGTCTATCAGGGAACTGTCATTAATAAATGTCAATGTTTGGATTGTTGCAGAGGGAGGCCACGCAACGAGATGTGGAACGAGAACGCCGGCAGCGAATGGAGGCCGAAGCTCGAGTGCGCGAGGCTACGGCTGAGGCTGAAAGAGCGCGCTCGAAAGTCCATCATCTTCAGAGAGAGCTGGTCAGGTGAGAGATTTCAGAGCTAAACCATAAAAGAAAATATGACGAATGTATTGAATCATATCGTTAAATTAAAATTGACTCTCTCGCTTCTCTCGATTTTCCTTGAAATAAATCTTTAATATATCCACGGCTCTTTGCTTTTCCTATTTCCATCTTCTTAGAATGCTTTCAAAAATTGTTCCATAGAAGAACAGATAGAGAATCATTCGGTTTAATCTAATAATTTTTCCTAGACTTAAAACTTGTACTCATAGATTAATTGAAGATTCAAACGCGAAGATTTGTCTCACGTGACATTCTTAATTCTTTTCGCGTTAAAAATTGTATATGTGTAGAATAAACTTTAACATAAAAAAATATGATTGCATAATGAGTAAAGTTTTTTGTCAGGAACACAATAAAATATTTAAAGCAGAAGTTTTAATAGGAATTTTCTTGGAAAGATAAGCGTCTCTGAATAGCCTCGTTCTTCGCGGAAGTCTTCCCGATTTTTTTTACCCGAGTAACGCAAGCGGAAAGCGAGAGGGAATCGCGACTGCGAATCAGCTTACGAAGTTTCCACCAATAATTCGAAGCCGTCGTGTAGCATGCGAAATCGATTTCTTCCCGTTCTTTCGGCGGCCTTTCCACTCCGCGAAAATCGCTTATTTCATTCGCGGCCGTGCAGACGGCACTTTATTTCCTGCGGACCGCGCGCGATACATAAATATAAAGTAGCGATGTGTAACGTATAAATAATGAGACCACGCGCGTTTCCCACGCAATAACCAGTGAATCGAATAGTAAATCATCGATATTGGCTCTCGTCTATAATGTACTGCGATCCACCCATCTAAATAGCAACCTACCTACATCTTTATCGTTCTTCCCTGCTCCGATTTATTGCAAATATCGTCGAAATGTTGTCGCGATACCGCGCGATCCGGAACGAAAAAGGATGCTCTTGATAACATCGATTAACGAGATTCTTAAATAAAAAATATTTCTTGATATTGAAAGCTAACGATATGAAAATATGCTGCGCCACATGTTTCGGAAATCATTTTACAAGCTGTCACTGAGAAATATTTCTATTTTTATTAAATTTGCAATCAATTTAATTTGATAATATTACTATTTAATAATATTGCTATTACTATTGCAACTTCAGTTTAGAACTGCGTTTTCAAAATCGACTGTGTTCGGCGCAGTTTGAAGAATTAGAAAATATTTCAGAATATAATAATATTATTAGATACCAAGATTTAGCCTTGGTGTTTTTTACTTATTTGATTTATTTATATTTTTTATTAGCCATTAAATATTTTGTTAGATACGTTATTTCAATATTTTATGCAAATTTTTAATTTACACTGAGAGGAAAGTGTTTAGTATTTGTAATTATGATTACATGGTAAAATAAGTATAGTTAGAAGCTACTTTTTAAAGTTATTATTACATAATGTTAGTAATAATGATTATATTAAAAAGTCTATCAAAAAAAATATATAGTATTATCACCAAAGAAATAGAATAGTTGCCTTAATATCAATTTCTTTGATGCTAGCTGTATTTCTTTGATAGAACTTAATATAATTATATAGTTATATAATATAATTATATAATTATATAATATAATTAATATAATTATTATTATTAACATTGTAGAAGTATATATATATATATAATAACTATAAGAATAAAACACTAAACAAATACTAAACACTTTTCTCTCAAAGCATCGAGTTTAAAAATTGAAAATTTATGGACTAGAAAGCCACACATTAAAAAATTACAGATTATCTTCCGAAGCGAAGGTAATTTGTAATTGTATTATATTTTATAATACGCATATTTCATTTATTTGTTATAAAAAGATTAGAATCTTATGTAGCTTTGTTCAAATATTTTTTAATAAATACTTTTATTACTTGGTAGAGTTCCGAATCGATTCCATCTAATCCTTTCGGAGAAACGTTTTTAGCAAACGTAAATGGACTTCTTTATCGTTGAGACCGTATATACGCGGATTATTTGCCGAATAATTCGATAGATTGCCGCACATTGATTACGAAGAAAAACCCTCGTATACATTTCTGTCAAAACCAACGATTCGCTTCGCCAAGTACACGATAGGAAAGCCTTTCAAATGCGGCCCTTTGACTCGGTACCATCGAACGAATAGAAAAAAAAATCTTCTTTTTCCCAGATCAATAACAGGCCGTAGAAATTAAACTGGCGACTGGGCTTATCAACTTGATGGCAATAGAAATCGTGGACTGTTCTAATGTAGAATTTTGCAAAACAATTACAATCATTTTTACAGTCATTAGACTTATACAAGTTGTACAGACTATTATATTACAAGTGATTAAACTAAAATATCTGCGGCGCTTTCATTCGAAGAGATAATGTTTTCGAATGATTAACAGTTTGTTTTAATCATTTACATATAATTCTGCATTGCTTTAAATTGTATAATATAGCGTAAATATATATATATATATATAGGGTGTCCGTTAAATGGGATAGAAGCCATGGTTGGGAGCATGGAAGAAGTCAAGGAGAACAAAAAAGTCTTATACCATTTTGCTAATTTCGCAATAGTTAACGAGTTATTAATTACTAAAAATCGTCGTATAAGCCCGGTCTACTGCCTAATGTAAGCGACGAGATGCGACCGCCCAGCCAACGAGGTTGCTAGGCGCGCGGGGAGTTACAAGCGGTTATATTACAAGCGGTAATGACTACGCACGAGCGGCGTGTAACGCTTGACCCCCGTTCTGAGCTATGATAGTTTCTCACCTTCTCTTTATCACAAAATAAAATTTTCTAATGGCACAGAAAAATGTTTTGTGTGTATGTATGTGTGTAGATGTACATGCATATATGCATGCACAGAAAAATATAAATTCTACTGCTTACAAAAGCATTATTCAATTTATTTTTTTTCTTTTAGTAAGTAACAGTTATGTTTAATAAAAAATTTTCTTCGAAATTGAAGAACTTTCCTTCTTTAAGAAGAAAATTTTTTTTTATAATCTAGTCTTAAAATACAGTCATTGCTTTACTTGAAATACATAATATTTAATTAACATTTTCTCCATATGTACACACATACAAGCAGTAGAATTGATATTTTTCTGTGCATGCATATATGCATGTACATCTATACACATACATACACACAAAACATTTTTCTGTGCCATTAGAAATTTTTATTTTGTGATAAAGAGAAGGTGAGAAACTATCATAGCTCAGATCCACGCGCCGCTCGTAGCTATTATCACTTGTAATAAACAACTTTTCGCTTAGCAACCTCATTGGCTGGGTGGCCACATCTCGTCGCATGCTTGCATTAGGCAGCAGGCTGGGCTTACGGCGATTTTTAGTAATTAATAACTCGTTAACTATTGCGAAATTGGCAAAATGTTATAAGACTTTTTTGTTCTCCTTGACTTCTTCCATACTCCCAATCATGGCTCCTACCTCATTTAAGGACACCCTGTGTATATGTATATATATATATATATAATGTATAATATAAATTAATTCTTTTTAATTATATAATTGCGTATTTTAAAGATAGATTTCTGTGAAAAGTTAGTATTCTTCTTTACAATTTCGATACAATTGAGAGTTTGGTTTTTCCCCACGTTTGAAAATTGAAGTCCTTCAAGGAAGTTCTCACATGTACATTTAAAAATTATTCTAGCAATTAATGTCCATTTCTAATGTAGATTAATTTTAATCTCATTTAACTTATTTTTTATCTTTTTCCAGTTTTAAGAATTAAAATAATTTTTAGATAAAAAATAAGTCTGAGATACATAATTTTTAAAATTTGTAAAAAGATTCACAAATTATAATTAGGCACCAAGGCCGCAGTGTATACTGCAAGACCGACATTTAGCCTTCTATAATATTTATATTTGTTTATTTCAAAGGCGGTCCTAATCTCAAATWTAGTGTGTACATAATTTTTGTTTCTCAAAAATTGACAGATTTTTCATTTTGATCGGGATCGATTTGAAATGTATTTTTTGAGAGAACTTTTGAGGCGCTATCTACAGAATTCCTACGAATATGTTAGATTCGTGAATAAATTGTTGTTGTTGTTGAATGACCCTTCTAAAATTTTCATCCAAAGATAAATAGCAAAATGTTTTCATTTTTATTATTTCAAATGATAATTTGGCAAAATCTTTTTTCGAAACGCATCGGGAATTCTCGATCTCTTTGGCCGAGTCAGAATATTCCATCAGTTATATAAAAATTCTTAAAATGTGGAAGTGAGTATGCCGTAATTTCGGGATTAAACGTAAGATTAGTGAGTGGAATAAATATAGGATTAACACACACACACACACACACACACAATGATGGAATTTCGGGATTTGCGCGTGATGTACGTGGACTGTTACTCATTTCTGTACACGCAGCTTTCAGGGAAAAATGACCCACCGGTACGGCGCACCACGCAACACGCATGAGCGGTGCGTGTATGGCAAATTGATATCCCTGTTTTACACCCTGCAATGTGACATGATGCATTATAACCAGCCGGATACGTCGGCATGAATGAATAATTACGCGTTGCACGTGGTTATTCGCTTCCTTTTTGTGCCTCTTATGTCACTTCTCACGTCCTTACATCCGATTTAACATGAACATTAAACATCGTTGAATTTACATTTTGAATTTACATAGAAGCCAAATATTTCGTACTCGAAGCTCGCATTAATATTAATGCACGGAAAAAACGATTTTTATGAAATATCTAAAAATAGCTAGATACAGATCTGAAAATAATTTTGGATCAAAATTATTATGTAAGAAACTCAAGCGTGATAAGCAATGCTGCAAAAAATTTTGATTTTCTAGCAACTAATTTGAGCGTTCTACATAATTATTTTGATAATTCAATAAAATTATTTTCAGTGTCTATATAGTTACATTTTTAAATACTTCAAAACTGTCAAAAAAGATTCCATGTATGATTCGTCGAAATTGATAGAACTTTAAAATATTATAACATTTAATATTGATATAATATTATTAGAGCAGAATAAAGTGAATAAATATTTAGAAGAAATATTTAATGAATAATGTTATACAATTAAATGTCTGAAAATTTTGTCAGAATATTCTTTGAAATTATCTTAGGGGACGTGTTTCTTTTCATAAGGTTTTTATAAAGTAGCCTAAAATAGTTTTTGTAAAGTTGGATACAACTTTATAAAGATTGAATTTTTAATAATAATTAAGATTTGACAGTTTCATATAATTTAACGTATTTTATAAATTCTGAGAATACGCAATTTGCAAATATTCGTTGTAAATTTATCTAATGTGCATTACGAGAAAATATTCACGGAAAAAAAATAGAAAAAATAATTGTAACAGCAAAAGTAGTGTAGGGTAGCTAAATTTCAGTGTAAATTTTGTACACGGAAAGAACGGTTTTGCAGACGTATTTAAAAATTTAACTAGATCTGAAAATAATTTTGTTTAGACCATCTTGCCTTAGTTGGCTGAATCATTGACTTATCTTGCCTTGGTTAGCTGAATCATGGCCTATCTTATCATCCCGTTCGCCATATTAAATTTTCAAATTCTGACTTTAAATTCGTAATCAGTGACTCAAAAAATCTTTGATACAAATGTTTGATACAAAGTGTCAAGAAAATCAGTCTATGAAGTGTTCGGTGCTTATCTATTAATGAAATTTATTAATATAATTTATTCTTGCAGCTATAAATGTTTAATTATTTCGGAAAACATCTGCATGTCTGAAGATTTTTTATCGGAATCTGTTTGTCAAATCAACGGATATCCTCACATTTTAAAGTTATTGTAATCTGAAAATGTTAAAATACAGCTTTTTTGCATTTTTAGATCTCGAAATCTTGACGTTTTAGATAAATTCTGTGGCCAGATTCAAATTCAGCGCAAAAATTACGTCAAAAACCACTTCTAAATCTCGATGGATTTTTCAAAGTTTCATTTTCGAAGGCCTGTGTTATTGTTGCTGCAACTGATCTTTTTTTTCCGTATTTGCCTACAGCATCAACGAAAAATAGCCGCTTATTAAAATTATAAAAGTTATAAACAGCGATAAATGCTGAACGCAATGTATTGTCGTTGATCAGCAGGTTCTCCGCACGAATTTTTATGCGTTTCTCCTATCGCCGACATAAATTATGACCCAAATGCTTTCTCTACGGTAGTCCGCCGAAAGCACTTTTCGATAAGAGCGCAAGGCTTAGAGAGCCGACCGACCGGACGGTACTTAAAATTCCGAGCTTCAGCATCTCGAAACGCGCACTGCGACCGCTCAATTAAACATGATCTTTTGTTCCCACGGTGCGTTCCCTGCGTAAATCTAGTCGTGGGGAATTAAAAATGCGGCCCTCGTACTGGAAGCGGCTTTTTACGAGTGGCCCGTGAGAGTGAGAGCGCGGCATTATTTTTACGTGGTCGGACACGAAATTGAATTTTCCGAGCCCTTTCGCCTCTCTCGGTGCGTCGCTGCAAGAATCCTATTAACTACACGTAGGAACAATGCAACCTAAATAGCTGTACGTACATGCGAAGGAGAGAGCGAATGGAAAGTAAGAGAGAACTGTTCGCGTGATGCACGTACGTCGGCCTCTCGGATTTTCTCGGAATTTTCCTCACGCAGGCAGGCGATTTGAAAATGCATTTATTCGGTCGGCATTTCTTCGATAAAAGGAATAAAGGTGGAATATCAATGGTATAAATAATAATGTGGAATATATTTAGTGAATTAATCATGTCGAGTAAATCCTAGTAGCACAATTCATTGGCGCAATGTTGGTCCAATATATTCCTAATATATTTTCATTGACTAAACATTGGGAATATATTGGGCCAATATTGCATCAATAAATTGTGCTACTAGGGAATTATATATTTAGCAAAGTGAATAATTAAATATTGAACTAGTATCGATTAAAAACTATTAAAGTATTAAAGTGAGAGATAATTAAAACCATTGTTTGAATAGATTTGTAAAATATAAAATTGTAGTTTACATAAAATTTGTGTCTTTTATAATAACGATGTCAATTGAAGATTTGTGACGAGATTCATCGAGCGAATTACACAGTAAAATATAATAAAATAATATTTATACAATTGGAAAATTTGTGTCTTCATGTGTTCTCAAATTTTTGTATCAATTTAACACAAGATGAATGTGTTAGAAAGTAGCGCATCATTATGTAAAAATTAACACAAAAAATGTAATACTGTGACACAATTTGGAAACAATTTGTGAAAGCATATTTCTTCAGTAAAATTAACATTTATGATGACGTTAAATTAACACATATATTTTTTTACTCATTTAGAATTCATTTAGAAAGAGTTTTAAAATTACATTATTTTTATGTTATGTTATGTTTATTCATTTGTTATACGTAAAGAAAACTTGATATTGTATAACAAATGAATAAATAACGTAAAAATAATGTAATTTTAAAACTCTTTCTAAATGAATTCTAAATGAATAAAAAAATATACGTGTTAATTTAACGTCATCATAAATGTTAATTTTACTGAAGAAATATGCTTTCACAAATAGATAGATTTTTAGACCGTCAACCCTTAAATCAAATCAAATGAGAATTTGCCTATACACGTCAAGTTGTGTATTCCAATCGCGTGGCAGATATAAATTTTCGGGAAGATAGACTCGTATTACAATCCGAAACGCAGCGTTTTGCTGAAGTAGAAACGCAAACGTGAAGATGCAGCCACGCGAAAATCGATGCGGCCATTGTGTTTAGCGCAACGCGTGTTATTTCACGGATATGAGAGCGAGCGGTTTTCGAAGCGCTCGCCGGAAATTAATCTTCGTCCCGCATAATCGTGCCGCCGAAACTCCGCATCCGTTCTACCGGCATCGATGACGCTGTGTGATTGGGGTTGTAGTTTACGGGGCGTATCCCACGTATAGAACAAATGTCGATTCGTGACCAATCAAGTTTCGATGCGACGTGTTAATGAATGCAGAATCGTTCGCCAGCGCAAAGCATGTAAAACCGTACGTAACAATTTCCATATGATAATGACGTTGACGCACAAAGGGCGCATCGCGTTAACGCCGCGCGCGCGATTGAACACCGATATCTGTTTATTCTGCCGACTCTGAGTTTGCAAAGCTCACGCGTGCGACGTGCGTGCGTGCGTGCGTGCGTCGAGACGTGCGTGCCGCTGCCACTCGCGCTGACATGTGTAAATAGTATAGTAATTACAATAGCGCAGCCAGAGAAACCGTCGCCCTAACATTGAGAGATTTGTCCTCGGAAATGAAAAATATAAGTCTCGTGTAAAAGCTTTCTCTTGAAACAGAAATAAGTAGTTGGATTTAAATGAAATAAGATAAAATAAATGAAGCTAAAATTGAAGGAGAGAAATTGCAATCGTGATGACGATGTATTTGGAATGTAAAAATAAAAAGAGAAATTAAATTCAAAGGGAGAAATGATTCAAAGGAATAGGAAAATCTTGTGAGAGATAGGAATCATTTTATTTTTAATCTCAATAAAAGAAAGAAGCATGTAAACGATAATTAATAAAATTAATAAAATAAAGTAAATCAGTGTTTTCCAAGAAAAAAAATTAGTTCGCGTAGACGTTCTAAACGAGTGCGGCATTAACGACCGTCTATTCTATGATTCGAGGCTGCCCAGCAGCCTCGAGTACCCCAGAATCATCGTAATCGAATTTGCCGAGCAACAGTTGTAAATTATGAGGACCGGCTTGCTCGTGCCATGTGTTTCGAACGAAAACAGAGAGAAGTAGAAAGGCGGTGAAGAGAGTGTGAGCGAGGGAGCGTTGCTTGGGGGAACTATACTCCGTTTTAAGGGTGCAGCAATTGCGAGCGTTACTTTGGCGATCGATCGCGCTCTCGCATGGTCTTTCGTATTTCTTTGCCTAGCTAAAAATGTAAAACAGCAACGGCAACGAAATAAGTCCCAAAGCTTCGAGAAGTTTTCTTATTACGGTAATCTCCATATATTCGATACAATTAATTTAGCAATACCAATAATTATTTGTTGATAAAAATAATAATTGTAATTAGTGATAACTAACTAGTAGATATTTTAATTGTCAAAAATATTCGTACGTTTAACTTATAATTAAAATATTTTCAAACAGCATCTGAGAATAATTATAATTTAATTCCAGTTTTTACTGTTTTGGAGTTTATCTAATGGAATAAATTGATAAAAATTATAAAAATGACTAATATGTAACACTAAGATATATTTATATAACTTTGTGCAAAAAGATATTTTTGCTTTGATTAATAAATCACATTAATCATTATGGTTTAAAGAAAAACGAAATCAACCAATAATAACGAATATTATCAAAACTTTATGATACTAATCTTTTTAATTCAAATTAAAGGGATCCGAAAGTGAAGGCCATACTCCGACGATATTGATACAGACTTTTAAATTTCAAATTAAAAATGTCGATAATAGTAATATCTTTAATTTAATTTCTTTTATTATCGTTCTATCTCACTCGAACATTTGTCCTTGTTTAACATATTGCAGCGCCATTTCTCAGGATCTGGTCTCTATCACATGCAATACTGCTTTTCTTTCCAATCGACATCTGTATTTATAGTTATAAAATTTTAATTAAAGATAACTTTTTTCTAGACTTCTCTCTAACTTTTTTAATCTTAATTCTAATTGCATAATATTGATCATGAATTTTATCCCTAGGGGGCGACTATCATATTTTATACATATATTAGAGGGACCGGAAAGTAGTGCCGTTTTCTTATATTAAATTCAAACAAATAAGTTTTTATTTTTAATCAATGATGTAATTACCCTCGTTATCCTCAACCTTTTGCCATCTAGTGTGCAAATTTTCAATGCCGGATCGATCAAAATCAATTGATTTTTGAGCAAAATATCTGGAGATGGCATTTTGGATATCATCCAAATTTTCCAAATTTTTTGTCACTTAGAAAGTTGGTGGCATTTACGAACATCTAATACACTTGGATAAACATCGCAAATGTTTTTGGTAGCAACTGTTGCGTTACTACCTTTGTGTAACTCAAAAAGCATACAATGTCGGATATGTACTTTTTTGGTATTTGGCTGGCCATTTCATCTCAAATTGCAAAAAAAAAATTTAAGATTTAATTATTTACAAGTAAACAAGTCACTCTAATCCTAAAATGTCTTTGGCACGATTTTTTGGCACAAAGTACACAATGAGCTGACAAATGACAAAATATTGACATGAGCAGAAACGACACTACTTTCCGGTCCCCCTAATATATTGTAGAATTCTTGTATTAAGTAAATATTGTAATCAGATGACAGCTCTACATGCCAAAAATAAACAATATTTATAATTTTTTTTTGTTTTTTGTATAAAGTCGACCCTTCATTTTTGTGCATACTTTAATTGTGTACAAGAATTTTACAATTCTGTAAAGCCAATTAAAAAATTATTTAAAATAAAAAAATGTCGGTAATTTGTTTCACTTTAGAATCCCTTTAAAAAATAAAAACTTTGAAGATATAAATGTTATTAAATTTTATATTAATTTTTTTGTGAGAAAATTATAATAGTAACAGAATTAAAAATTTTTATCAATATAGATCTGGGCTGTCTATAAGTTAGAATATTAATTAAAAAAATTTTTTATTTATTTTATTATTTTTAATAGAATAGCCAATTTCTGTCGATTTTTTCCAATAAATACCGATTTTTATCATTGATGTAGACTTTATCTAAAAAATGTGGAATTCTGCCAACTTTGAAAGCTTCAAATATAATATTCGTTTTTCCTATTTGTTTTTCTGAATCGAAATCATTGCCTTAAAAATTCTGATGAAAAAATACAATGACAATTTCTATTTCATAAATTTTTTGGTTTAAGTCATTATGGATTTAATGCATTAATATAAGTCTCTGAAATCTGTATAAGATAACATCTGTTGGTATATAATATATATATATATATATATATATATATATATATATATATGTATTAAAAGTTCATAAAATACATGTATTAAATTTTTTTCATGTATTTAGTTCTCCAATTAGCGAAACGATTGCAATTTCCCCGCGTGTAAGTCGTGAATTTACCTTTATTAAATGTCAACGGAGTACAATCGAATTGAAACTCGTAACTGGCTCGAAAGTTACTTCACCAAGGACATAAGCAACGATATCTGTCCTGTGAGGGGCTGCCGAGTGGGAAGACGGAGGGTGTTGCCAAGCGCTGTGTGCCAACCTCTCGCTCGAAAGCCTCCCTCGAAAAGCTTAAATCGGCTTCATATCTCAGCCGCGCCCTCGCATCCCTAATCAGATCATTAACCCCGCGAAGCGTTCACGCATGAGAAAGTTCACCAAACAAAAATCCCGATCTTTCGATTTGCTCCTTCGTGAGTAATGCGAAAAAAGAAGCAGGCTTGACACCAAGGAAATGAAGATGTCGCCTGAAGAATATGAAATACATTACTTAAGTCTACTTAATACTCAAGTCTAGAATCGTTAAAAGAGTATCAGTGAAAAGTTGCGTTGGGAGATAATTGTCAAACTTTGAAGTACAAGAGGCTAAGTGTCTTAGCTAAAGAAAAGTATTTACATTCAGAGAAAAAAGTCGTACAGTAACTAGAAATCTGAAAACAACTAGCATCTCAATTATGTACTATAAAGTTGTGTTGTGTATATGTAATAAGAATAATAAATAAGTAATATGAACTAAGAAAATATAGTAGCATTAACTATTACATAATCGTTAAATTAATAATGTTAAATTAATACACATACACGGAAAAAAAATTTCAGTAGCAAGAATCTGTGTGTGTAGCTAAATTTTAGATTATATTATATTAATACATTTTGGTACATATAACTTTTCCAGGAATTATAAGGTTCCTGAATTAATTTTTGTACAGAATTAAAAACTACGCGCGCGCACACACACATACACACCATTTGTTTTTGTCTTCGAATTCAATTTGCACTCGAACTCAATTTGCACTCGAACTCGATTTGCATTCAAAGAACCTTATTAGAATATTGGTGCAAAGTGTCATAATGCTGTGCCTTTTATCCTATTTTTTTATTTATGAGAAATAGAACGATTACCTCTATCTAGTGCATACTGCTCGCATTATACTTCATTTTAAAAAAATATTTGTCTAACTGGAAGAATGCAGTTGTCATAACTTATTTGTATGAAGCCTATAGCTGTGTAATTATAGTTGAGTTGCTATTTTGCTATTTTATTATTAATTAATAGTTCACATATGTTGTTGACGACCATATTTTTATAGTATTTAGTACAGTATTTAATACTTTTGTTCTTATTATTTTGTAAAATTAGCTGCATTATTTAAATTTTATTGTTATCAAAAATATAGTTGCCAGAACTATTTCATTGTCTTTCAATATATAATCCGCGATTTTAATATTTTATTTAAATAAAAATATTATAAATCCAATTTGCGGCATATATCTAGCAATTTATAATTATGATTAAAAGCGTAAAAAATGGATATGAAACAAGAAAAGAGAAATAGTGAAAAAAAGATATCTTCTTTGTGATATCTTCTTGCGAGAATAGAATCTCTTCCGTCTAAAGCGAGAATCTTCAGGGCCAAGGTAAGAACGACAAGAAAGCAAATAAATTTCCCGGCAGCACAATAGAAAGCTACCGAGGAGGCTATGAGAATGATTTCAATGGCTCATTCAATTAGGATCTTTTCAACGGGGATTAAAATCCACGAACTTCCTTGTACTGACTGGTTCTGATTTGTTGTTACAGGATGGAGGAGTCGTCGCGGAGTCTGTTGCAACAGAAGCACCGGGCCGAACAGCTGAAGCAGGAGAAGACGGCGCTCACACTGTCTTACGAAGTACGTAGAAGATCTGTCTGATCCTCACGGATTGTTAAGTAACTCGCTACATGTTTTATGTCTTATCTAAATAATTTTTTAAAACATTTCCCTCGTAATCTTATAAAATATTGTGAATCTAACACTTACAACGCATTTATCTAGCAATTTATACGTATAATTATAATTTAAAATATTCTTACACAAAATGAGCATGAGATAAAAATAAAAGAATGCTTTGGAGAGAGGAATCTCATTTTAATATCGAGATTGTAAGTGGAGGATTAAATATAAAAGTTTTTCATATAATATTTAACTTGTGAAACTAATGGATATACCATAGTCTAATAAACGAGCTTCAGATTTTTATAAATATCAATGTGTTGAAATGGAATAAGGGATATTCACGATGCCTCAACGAATTTATCTCCGATTTGTTGTCATCTTTGTAAATCAAATATATATCGATGATGCATGAGGCGATAACATGAACGAGATAATTGATGTTGATACGCGATCAGACGACAATCGAACACTTATTGTTAGGGAATCGTAAGATGTATAGTTTGCGTGGAAGCCGCAGCGCGATGACAATCCCGTAAAAGGTTTCCCTTTATCCAATAATACCAGTCTCTCTCATGATGACATGCCCTTATTGTATTTCACCGCGCGAGCGGATTGTCCCGGGCATTGTTACAAACCCGAATTTTGCTCGGTTCCCATTATTAAACGTCAAGTAGTGTGCCAGGTTCACGGCAGCTTTGTCTCGCGTTTCGCGCACATTGCTTGTATCATTAGGGGCGAGCGATCTAATTCCGCAATTTTTTTTTAGCCTTTGCGAAGATTTACGATTCTTTCTTTTGCTTTTGCAGAAGTTTGTTTTGTTATTGCACTTTTTTTCTTGAGGAATTAATTAAATTATATGGCTCGAATGAAATATATCAAGGAAAAAGGGCAATATAATTGAAATATGTTATATTATCTTCTTAGATGTACTTATCTTTATTATTTATATTAATCAAAAGTCTATCAATTATATTAAAATTCTGAAAGTTTTATCTTTAAACTACATTTTATGATCTCTGTAAAAAATATATAAGTTATATTTACACGTCATTGTTCGTAGATGATACGTCATCCTTGAATAAAATAAAACACATATTCTTGCATAATCTTTTATTTTGGCAACATAATTTCATTTTTTTAACTATAAAATAACAAAAATATCTGTGATGATATGTTGCCTGAAAAACTTACAATTTTTTCGTCAAAAAATCCCTGAGAGAAGACAAATGAGAAAAGGAGATCCATGGACTGTTCCACAACTTTGACAATTTCTCTAAAATGCCTGGAGAGAAATATCATTAGATACTTTTGAAAATTTAAATAACAAATGCCCGAAATATAGCTTTAATAAAAGTAAAAAGGAAATTTTTTAATGAGGAAAGTTATAAATTTTATAAACAATACAAGGTGCAACTAAAAATAAGAGGACAAACTTCGGGGTCGAGTTCTCCCATATCAAAACATGAAAAAAAGTTCATATCAACATATTCGCAAATCCACTATTACTAAGATACAGCTCAAAATGTTTATTAATGCAATTTATCATTTCAATTCACTATTTACAATCGAAAGGATTGTTTGTCAGTTTTTAACTAACTTAACTCTCTTCATTTAATCTATGATTATATTTTTTTGTAACAAATAATAAACATTGTTAATTAAGCAATATTTAATAATTATTATCATTTTTTGTAGTAGTACACATAGTACACATTAGTCCATGATCTGACATGTCCATGCGTGTATTGAGTCGAATGAGAGATATTTTGAACATTTGTTGTAACTAAAAATGATCTTTTTCTAATTCTAAGAATTAGAAAAAGATGAAGAATAAGTTGAGATTAAAGTTAATTTACGATGATAGAAACTGACATTAATTGTTGTTACTTTTCCGCGATGCTGATTAGTACCTTCACTTCATGCGACATCTGTCAATAAAATGACCATATTGACAGTTTATAAACATCAAGTTATCGAGATTGCGTGATAAATTTGTATACTTGTTCTTTGTATTTGTACAATGTAAAAAGCTAAATAGCGCGCGCATAGCGCGCATTTGTAATATCTACACTGTTAAATATCAAAGCAGCAAATTTAAACTAAAGTTCCTCGAGTTAAATAACATTTTGTTATTTTTAACTAATATGTGTGTCAAAATGTATTATATTAATACATGTTGTTAAAAAAATAATTACATCTAATCAACTCATTTCTGTGATTGAATTGCTTAGTTTTCATATTAGTCTATATTAACGTATGCACTTAGTAAATAATAAATTTATTTGAGTCAAATTTAATAAATTTTTTGAGTTAAATTATTTAACTCTATTATTTTTGTTAAATTAAACGACATATTGAGCAGTAACGACCTATAGGAATAATTAGAAATGACTCAAATTGGGTATAATTTGATATCACGAATTTAACAGTATAGTATTTAAAAAAGATCAAATTATTATAGTTATGTTACCAAAATAAAAAAATTACGCAAGAAATGTTTCATTTATTTTTAAAAACGTTCAGGAACTTATGAATGGTAGCATATTTTTCTCTTTTAGTTTAACATTTTATATATATATATATATATATATATATATATAAAAATTATTTTATATTTATATTAATTATTTTATTACGTCTCCTGAAAAACAAATACTTGAAATATCATTCAAAATAACATTTTTAATTCTTTATATTCTTTCTATCATAATCTGATGTAATCTCATGCTGTGATTTCCCTAGGTTCCCCAAACTTTAGAGTTAACAGTAATCACCTGCGCACGAATCGCGGGGCGATTCCTAAATTGATGCTGCCATCCTATTCAAAAGAATAGCGCCGATAAACTCGCTCCTGCGTGCTTGCTTCTCGTTTCCGCAATTCGCGACTCTCGTTAAACTCTCGCGGGCGATGATTTTCAACGTAAAACGCGTATGTCGGGGACCCAGGTAATAAAGGGAGGGAACAGTAAACGCGGACGTTTACTACCGATCCTTACGGCACGCGCGCTATCTTGTTCACGGGCGGTTTGCCCCTAAAAGAGTCGTACTATATCGGGGATGTTTTCTCTCCTCCTCCTCGCAGTAACGGCAGCAGAGGGAAGGGCAGTAGAGGGAACGAGGGGCGAGAGAAAGAGAGGCTCTATCGCCGTCCCTTCACGAAATAACATTTAATATCGATCGTCACTCGATCCCTGGATTCGATGTCGACCCGTCACCGCCTGTCAATGACAAGCCGCGCAATCTCTATGGGAGGCATAATGTATAATGTTACGTCTGAATGCACGAATGTACTTATATCGCTATACTATACGCGTATCGCAACAATCTGCAAAGAAAAAAAAATTCTCTCTGATTGGATCGAGTGATGAGTGACGAGATCCGACAAGGATTTCCGAAGGGAATTGCGAAACTAATTTCTGACTAGAAAGAAAAATTGAGAAACCGAGATGTGTAGCAACCGAAGTGTAGCAATGATAATTTGATAATTTCAAGTAGTTTGTTTAAAAAATATAATATTATGACAACAGTATATTATAAAAATATTATAAAAATTGTAGATATATTTTTAACTCTGAGAGGACGGGAACTTTCTAACAAATAATTTATGGAAGATCTTGTTTTTTTCTTTCTTTAAGAGTTTTTTGGGGCCGTTGAATTCAATTCTGGTCTCAAAATTTAAAAATGATGGATTTAATATGACGGTTCAAATTTCAAAAGAATAATGTAATATCGTGAAACTCGATTTTAGGAGATTCTTGGAATTGTTGAATTTAAATGTGACTTGAAAATGTCGAAATTTAAAAAGGTAATCTCTAAGATAATAATCTCTGAAGGAGGAACTTATGGCACAGATCTCATAATCGGACTTTGGAAGTCAGTTACTAACTGTTTGCGTAGCACCGATAAGCTTTAAAACGAAATTGAAAACTTGATTACTTAGCAATATTAAAAATCCTCGTGTTTTACGATAATCAAATTATTTTTTTTGTCTGTTCGTCACTTTTGATTGGATCCACTATTTTGAATTTTTATTTTAACCTCAGATTCGAATAAAGCGTTATCACATTATTCCATAGACCAAGTTTCATAAAACTCAAATTTACAATATATAATAAAAAGGAGTGACCTCAAAAGAGTCGTCCGTCCACAAAGGGATAATATAAGATCGACATCCAATTTTTTTTTTGTTATCAACTCTGAATTAACTAAATTTACAGAGCGAGTAAACTCCAATTTGAAACGTGTGAATCTTTTTAACTGTTTCTTTAAGCAGAGTATATTTGGAACTTCGGGGTCTCTGCGTCGCATCATCGAGAAATAACGCGTGTCGACGAGAATTCGTAGAAAGCGGACGGCATTTTTACTCTCCCTCAGGTCGAGGCACGACAGAAAATCGTTGGTTTCCTCACTCGTGGGGGTATGTTAGCAAGAGCCGACTGTTATAAATCAGACACACGCACCCTCTATTAGCACTCCTGTCCCCGACAGAGTTCTCCCCGGCACTAATTCAACGTTAAACACCTTTCTGCTAATAACGACCGGTTATTATTGCCGTGCTCAACCGCGAGTCGTGAGAGAAGCTTGTGGCATCGTCGTCACCGGTAAACAATGCGCGTAGTCGTTCGTCGAAATGTTTCCGACTTGTTTCTCGTTGAACTCGGCTGTTCCGCCATTTAAAAGACCAAGTTTTGATTCAAAGCAAACAGCAATAAGAGAGGCGAACCGGTCACGAACTTCACTGCCACGTAATTACTTTCGTTTGAGAATGAAAGTAAAGAGACGGGGGCAGTGGCGGTTTAAAGTTTTTAAAGACCTTAGCTGAGACTCCCAATCCGGTTGTATTGAAAATCAGAAGTTGGAAGATTCTCTAAAAAATCTTTAGAAAAGAAGACGACATTTTCAAGATGAGAAAATGAACCTTTAAACGATATTTTGCTGTACGTTTAGCAAAATTTCTTTCAAACAGAAAGAAAAGAAAATTGAAAGCGTGGAAAATAAGTTTGTACACGAGAGTAGCCCATTGACAAAAATTGTTAAATCACTTGAAATTTTTTTTAGTAAGAGCTTTTAGTAAGAAAAAACTTGTATATTTTTTTTTTATTCAAGCTATCAATAAGATCTTTCTTTAAATTAAGAAAAATTCATGATTTTAATTAATAAAATATGTGAATATAATAAAAATATAATATAGCATAAAAATACAATTTCTGTTTATTAAAATAAAATGTACTTGGTTTTGCAATTGAAAAAAGATTTTTACTGATTTTGAAACTGAAATATTTCATATCAATTTTATTTCAATTTTATTTTCTTAGATGAAAAACGGATAATATTGAATTAAACAGAATTTTTATGATTTTGAAGCAGTTTATTATCTTACTAATTATGAAAAGAATTTACATATATCAAGAGACATGGTAGTGTCTCGCGATAAGTTTACTATACATAGAATAGCGTTGCGAGACGGGACCGTGTCTATTTACGCGATATATTAAAAAAACAATACATTTAGTTATTTATTGGAAAAATAAAATAAAATAAAATAAATTGTTTTTTCTCATTTACTTTTGTCAAATGAAAGTAAAATACTATATATATATATATATATATATATATATATAGAGAGAGAGAGAGAGAGAGAGAGAGAGAGAGAGGAAAAATTCGCAAAAGATTTCATAAATAAATAATAAGTAAAAAAAATTAATAAACCAAGAGAGAGAGAGAGAGAAAGAGAGAGAGGGGGGACTAGTCAGAGTATGGAATAGAGATTTAACTTTTTTTACAATTTGATCTCTTTTTTCTTTGATTTTAACTATTTGTAATTGTTTCAGTATTTTTAATTCAATTCGTGACGAAAAAAGTTCCAATATCTAATTTTTTTATATTTTATGATAGTTGCTTTTGCATATCTCATGTAATATATTCTATATTTATGCATCTTTTCTCAGAGAAATTACTTATAATTTAGAGAACTTTTGACGGACGTAAAACAGTACATTAATTTTCACTGATTCACGAAATAAAGAAAAAAAATGAATTTTTGCATTTTCGACCACCCTCGATGAGTGCCTCGTGCGTTTACATAATAACAATCCGTCACTGCGACCGAGATGTTCTCCATGTGTAGTCCCGCGAGCAAGTATTTAAGAGGCAAATGGCAATCGTCACGAGTGCCACGGCGTAATTACTCCCATTTGAGAGCAAGAATAAGAAGACCATCGGATGTTCTTAAGATATTTTAAGAACGGATAATTTAAGAGCGGTTCCGTTCCGTAATAAGACCGTCAAAGTAATTGCGGAAATGTCCGTGTTGCTGCGCATGGGATATTTAAATCTCCGCGATCCAACCGGTCGATTTTCTTTTTATAGTGACCGAGTTAAACGCAAATATGATGTTTAACATCCAAGACCCGCAAGAGGCGACGTGAGTCATTCCGGCTTGATAGGATCGAAACAATCCATTAGCGCTTAATTTTAACGACCGTCGGGAATTGAGCTGTAACGCGTGCTATAACGCGTGGGATTTATGGAGCATTCCTGGCCTTCGTTGGTCTACAATTTTTTACTTTCACACCGAGTCAAGATCGAGATTATGATCGCGAATGTACTTTAAATAAGATTAGAACCGTCGAATATGCACGAAAGTATTCGTCGAGCAATAATTTATCTTATATTTTACCAGATGATTTATAAATGTCCCAGAAATTAAAGTGCCAGATTTGGAGTTGCCTCTTATCTTGTTGTATAGTTTAGTTATTTTTGAAGAAAAGATAAAAATAAATATATAATAGAATATTGAGTAATACGTTTATAATGTAATTTAAATGAAAATTTATAGATCTTCGCAAGTTAGATCTTAAAATTATATCATCTCTAATTTTAAATCTTTAACAAGAAGTCTTGCTTAATTGTTTTATATTTTTAAATCTACAGAGAGAGAGAGAGAGAGAGAGAGAGGGAAAGATTTACACATTACTGTTATAGTATAAACAATAATTATTATATACAATATATTAATTATTATATACAACATTAATTAGTTATAATGATCGTTATGTTATATTCGTTATTATCGTTATGTTATATTTTAATAAAGTATTAACAGCAGTAATTCCTGCATCGTTGCAGCTTGTCGTAATTAGAAATGTTATTGTTAATTTTCAGACCCGACCACGATAATTCCCGTTATAATAAATTCCAGATTACGCTATGCTTATTGTCACGTCACATAACAACGTTGAAATGTCATTAACAATCTCTCTGTATCCTATGCATCGTCTCTATGCGACGTCACGTAATTTAGAAGCGGTCCATGAGTGCCAGGATGTGCCAAGAATAATTTTCGCACGTCTGTTCACAGGCGCGCGTGCACCAGTATCAGGCGCAGATATCAAAGCTGCAGCTGGAGAACGAGTCGATGCGTGGTCAGCTGCGCGGCCTGGAAGCAGCATGCGCCGGTGAAGTGCACGCCGCGTTGGTGGCACGTTTGGCCACCCTCGAGACGGAGCACGCGGCCCTGGCAAGAGACGCCGACGCCCAGCGTCGGCAGTACGAGCGGTGCCTGGACGACGTCGCCAACCAGGTGGTCCGCGCTCTCCTATCGCAAAAGGTTTATTGCAATGCTTTCGTTACCATCCTCCCCTTTTCTCTGCCTCTTGTTTCGTCTTGTTTCGTCCCCTTCGAATAGCTCGTATCCGCTGCAAAATCGCGCGTTCTACCAAGACCATTATGTACATAGAATGCTGAATAATTTGCGTATAAACTTTGAGAGATTATTTGGAGAATTCAAGAAAAAGCTTCTTCTCTGGAAGAGCTTTTCTTTTTGAGAATGTACGATTTTGTGTGCAGTATGCAAATAGAAAAGATTCTTACACTTTATTTAATTTTATATATGAACTTTATTTAAATAAAATCTTTTCTTCACTATTTATTTAGATTATTCAAAGAATATATGTAAATAAAATTTGATATCGCGGATTTTCAGCACTTCATAACAACGTTCAAAATCCTTCGCGCTTAGAAGAATAATAATGTTTTCTTCAAGAACATTAATCTTTTCAAAATTAAAAATTAGTAAAATATTTAAAAAAATGTGTTATTGATGCATTATTTGTTCCTTTTAAAAATAGCTTAGAAAAAATGTAAACAAATAAAATCCAATGATTGTATAAATAGCAGTTTGTATAAATTTAGAAAATACTAAGCTACTATTTTTCTAGAATGTTATGTTTAATATCCAATATTAATTTTGAAATTTTTACTTGAAAAATTCTTTTTTTGAAAGGATTAATTCGCCGCTAACATGCTTCTCCTCATCTGCTAATGCTCATCTGCGCTTTTTGAACGGTATATCATCGCGAGATATACCGAGTAAGAATACTAATGACCAGCGGACTGTTCTCAGGGTCTCAGGGAGGAAATAGGCGCGTTGCAGAGACGTATACGAGAGCTTGAGGCTCAAAATCGAGCATTATCGGGACTCTTGGCGCAGGCCGCCAATCCTGGAAGCCCTACTGAACTTATCCAAGGAATCCTCGAGGCTGGTCCAGCCGCTCTGGTCGCCGCTTTGGGTCTGGACCCTTCTTGGGTCCCCCTCTCGAGGCCACGTTCTCTCAACTTGCAGATACCCGTGATGGCAGCCACTAAGTGCCGACGCAATAGACCTCTTGGTACTAATCATCTTTCATTGCAATCGACATATTTGTCGTGAAATCAAACTTATTGTTAGTTAAAAGACTAAAAAAATTCTCTTTGTTCTTAAAATATTTTTATTCTATCATATTTCTATTCTATTCACTAATGATGTTACACTAACGATGACAATATAAAACGACAAGACAAAATTGCGATTCATCTACTCTTCTTATGATTGACTAAATCGTTTGCAGCGCAAAAACCGTCGGAGGAGGAAGGTAGCGAGAGCCCGGAGAGCGGTAATCGCGACGAGGGTTACTCGACCATGTCGAGCGATGTTCAGGGTGAGGGCACGCGTCAGGAGCCGTCCGTACGCGGTCTCGAAGATCTGAAGGAAGCCACCGACGAGACCGAGGCCGATGTGTCGCCGGACGCGCGTCTCGTCGCCCTCGACACCGGCGATCCGGACGTTCTCTTCCTACCTCTGAATCTCACCGTAGGCATCAATCCACGCCACAGCTATCCGCCGACTAAGGATCTGCTGCCCTATCAGCACGTGATGCGCAGCTTCTCCGATAGTCATCTCTGTCTCAAGCTCACAACTACCGCCAATTTTACGCCGTACAAGCTACCTAGTCCTATGGGCTCATCTTCCCTTCTACTAGTGGAGGAGGAGGGCTGGGACGCCGAATATGTGCAACAATGGCTCAGGTTTGTTCACTAAGGGTATATAATTGCTGGATTATGAAGACTCGATTAGAGAAATGTAAAAAAGATATGTGAATGTGGCAATGAAGATATATGACTCTGATGTGAATCTTTCATTTTTCATCAATGTTGTTAGTTTTTATGAGATTTATTAAAGATACTAGTAACTACACTCATCCATTTATGCGATATTTTACGCAGTAAATTTTATACGCAATTAATAATCCTTTCGTTTATTTTCATTATTATTATTTTTTTGTAAATATGCAAAATAAATATTTTTAAAAACATATATGGGTTTTTCTCTTATATATTTTTTTGTAAACAGATTCTATTTCTAATCAATTTCATTTGCAATTAACTGCGTAAAAAAAATTATACGGAACGAATACTCCGCGAAAATCGAGTAATGAGTATATATTGTTACTCTCACGCATCATAAATACGTAAATCGATTAGAATACTGAATAGTATAATAAAAAATGAGATTACATATATTAATATAAAAATTAAATTATATACTAGAATTTATATTTGAAGAAAGATTTCAAGTATATTACACATGCAAATTTTAATAAAATTTTTTAATATTTATGTAATTCGCGTTACAGTTTTGCAATTGAATATTTGACGAAACTGATGCAATCGAAAGGAAGAATTCTCCGTTCGCTAGAACTAATAGATTATCGATACAATTGAAACGCGAAATACGTCAGAATTGATCATCGCATGGGTTTCAGGCTCGATGATAGTAGAAGCGCGCAACAGCATCGAGATCTACTCGAATTGGAGTATGACAGGGCGGAGCTGGAAGATTGGAGTTTCTCCTTGTCTACGGAGGATCTCGTACAAAATGAATCCGCAGTGTGGAAGGAGCAACCAGCTACTACAAATACACCCGCTCTGCCAGCAATCAAGGAGCATAATCTTCTGGAATTGGAGGAGGACGCGAACGAGTGTTTGTGGAATGGCGCGAGCTATCTCGCCGATAGGACCGGAGGAGAGCTGGTATGTTTGAGTGTTACGCGATATTAATCAATGTCTACGACGTTTGTTTAGTTATTCTAATAAAAACGATTATTACGAATTATTATAAATTCTTATGAAAAATCGAGTCTAATTGCAGTTTAATTAATTCGAATGCGAGCGCACATATCAAAATAATTTTAAAAATTTGCAAGAGTTAATTTTTAAAGAATTTAAACTTACTGTTTGTCAACTTATGTCACATTATTTAATACTTGAAATCGAAAGTATCAAAAATATTTGTTTGTCTCTTATTTGTTTTCATCTCTAAAGTTTTATTAAAAATTTTGAAATATTTCAAAACATTTAATAATAATAATACATATATAATAAATAAACTCGACTCAATTTAAGTCGTAGCTATGAAATTAATTTTATTTAATGAAGTCAAATTTTAGATATACTGAAGTCAAATTTGATATATTGAGAATGATTCCGGACTTTTGCGACAAATTTAAAGACGTATTAAATCTCGTCTAATTAAACAATTTTTTTTAATAACCTATGTCTAGCGATGCCTTCTTAAAACATTAGGTTTCGTTGAATATATTATAATATTGTTAAGGATTGCACATTCGTTGAATTGATATTTCTTGATGTTTTTTTAAAAGGACATGTCAAATGTTTAGTGAACACAATCCCTGTCGACACCCAAAATGACCTCATCAACAGGATAATGAACGCATGTAATGTGATTCGCAATACTTCTAGAATATTCCAGGGTGCATCAGTCAAATTTTTGTGAATCTGGAACTCGACTTTATAACAATTAAAAATTAATAATACAGTTTGTTTGTCCTTTGTTTGTACTTGTTTGTATTGCACTTTATTTCGTTTGTATCTAAAAGAATAAACGAATAAAAAGTGGTTAAAAAATGGCCAGAATCCAATTTTCAGATATTCAAATTTTATTGGTGCTATTCCAAAAAGAATTGTTTATATCTCTGTCGTTTTCGTTTGTACCTCAGAGTTCGGAAATGTAGCAATTTTCAGCGTACCAATCTTAGGGCCAATTTCACCAACGTCGGTTAAGCTAACCGATCGTTAAAGTGTCAACCGTGATTGGTTCATTCTGGTCAAAGACAAATGCGATTGGATAATTCCATTGGAATTAACCGTCGGTTAGTTTAACCGACGTTAGTGAAATTGACCCTAAGCTAACCGATGGTTAAAGTGTCAACCGTGATTGGTTCATTCTGGTCAAAGACAAATGCGATTGGATAATTCCATTGGAATTAACCGTCGGTCAGTCTAATCGACGTTGGTGAAATTGGCCCTTACAGGGAATTCGGCTATTTTAAAAGATATCAAAAAGAGGGCATTCAACAGAGAATCGTTTGTACTCGTTTGTACTTCTGAAACTGAAAAAAAGCTATATCTCTAAACCCTTTGAGAAACAAACGAAAACGACAGTGGTACAAACGAATACAAACGATTCTCTTTTGAATGGCATTAATGAAATTTGAATATCTGAAAGTTGGATTTTGGCTATTTTTTAACGACTATTTTTTACTTCGTATTTAGTTATTCTTTGAAGTACAAACGAAATAAAGTGCGGTACAAACAAGTACAAACAAAGTACAAACGAGTTATATTATTAATTTTTAATTTTTTGTAAAGTCAGATTCCAGAAGGTTCACAAAGGTCAATGTATCAGTCAATGAACTGTAGATGCAATGCTTGTAATGAGGTTGTAAGTTGCCATTTCAAATATTTTTGTATGTATATTTTGTATAAAATAACCCAAATAAAATTAAAAGGCGTATGATTTAAAAAATTCTAATACTTACTCTACCTTACTCTATCTTACAGAAATCAAAGAGCTCAATAAGGCTAAAAAACTGACACCTACTGCTTTAAAGAGATTTTGCCGGACACGTGTTACTTAACAAAAATTGTTCAATTTGACAAGATCTAACAACTCTTTAAGTTTGTTGCATCTTCCGGAATTACTTAGTATGTTATACCAACTCTCTCAGCTAATAGCAATCTTTTATTTCCCAGGTTGCGCTTTTAATGGACGCGAGAGCGACCGGGCCCTGGCCATACGCCTCGAGTCCCGGTGCGTCCTGGAGTAGCGAGGAGGGTGCCCTGGAGAATTCGAGTAAACGTTCATCGGCGGCGCTCTCCGGCTGCAGCGACGATCCCGACACTCCGTCAATCGGTACGGACTTTACCAGGGACTTTTACCGGCTAGTAAAGTTCGAGAGTACTAAAAGTCTAGCGAGCACGTCATCCAGAAGCGGTAGACCGCCACCAGACAGGGAACAAGCACTTCAAAGCGTCCTATCCTTCATTGCCGAACAACAGATGTACCTCGCAGAATTACCGAACAATCCTATGGAACCGCAGAATGTGTCTCACTTGACCGAAGGTGATTATAATCAATCATACTTAAACAAAAAACGTTTTACGCTGTCTATTTTCCAAATTATTATTGAAGTAGAATAAAAGTATAAGAAAATAAAATAATAATTAATTAAAAGAAATTTTTCGGAAGCGATGAAAGATTAAAATTAAAATGATGGAAAAGATATTAGAAAATGTTTTAAATCGTGTCATTTGCAGAAGTGAGCCCTAGCAAAAATGATTCCACGGGAGAGACGAAAATAGCAGAGGTAGAAGGATCGTCCGCTCAGGAGAATAATACCGGAAATGCGATCGAAACGAGCAGTAATGATGAGTTGCTCGATCAGATACAGGTACCACCCTTGGCACCCGAAGAAAGGATTGTAAGCGCCGTGTCATGTAACGGCGGTATTACGTATACGACGGTTGCTCCATCAGAATTGGGAGCCGTTCCTGAGGAGGACGAAGAGGCTGCAACTTCCTCTACGCCTAGCACGGTTGTAAGTTTTTGCTTCCGAATATTACTTAAACTGCTCGCAATTTCCTTTTTCTTCCTAAAGAAATTTTCTTATTTAAAGGAAAAATTCGCGAAACTTTGCTAGTATTTTTTCTTAATGTTGACTATTAATATAATTGTAACGATGCATCTCAAATGAGCCCCAGCCGCGTATTCGATTTGTTTACTTGCGTCGAATACCGCGCGGCTGTTAACGGCCAAGTCCAATTCGGGCTCAAACGCTGCCGGTCCGAAGCATGCCGAAGCCGCCGTCGCCGCTACCGTCAAACGTTCGGGGAAGGAGTTCGGCTATACAGACGCCGGCCGCCGATTCGCGGTAGTCGGTGATCGGACAGGTATAAAAGCGGGTCGACCTAGGGCGGCCCGACTAGGACCGCCGACCCATCCTAGAGTCCGACTCCTACGCACCGTCCGTACGCACCTCACCGAAAACCACTGCGATTGAGCGTTTTCGATCGCTGTCGAGCGTACTTTCTAACATTTCCGAATACCAGGAGCGAGCGTTCTCGCTCTCCATCGAGCGTACTCGACTTCCTCAAGCTACAAATCCAGGATCGTGAGTACGCGTTCCCTACCGAGCATCCGTAACTCTCGCGAACATCCTCGAAGAGCCGATATCCGTTTGAACGGCCACCGTCAGGCCCGCGCAGCGTACAATCAGACACGCGCCAATTAAAGCTTACACCAATCGATGGGTCTCTGAGACGCACCAACCGCGCGCCACCGAGCGAGCCCGCGCTACGCACTCCGACGCCGCGACCTATCCCACGACCGGCCCGCGGTACGTCAGGGCCAATCACGAATTCCGCGTAACCGTCAATACCACGCCGCACGCGTCTCTTGCGAGAGATTGCACCAAAAACCGCTAGACTGTAAAGAACTCTCCAGTTACATTGTAAATAATACGCGATCACACACGCACATTATACATCTATCTACGTCTTACATCATACTACACATTGTATATATTCATATCTTACACACTACACTATTCATTGTAGGGTAGAGCGGGGCTAGTTGGACCACTTTTTGTTCAAACTGTTACAAATCTTCTCACATTTATGTTAGACTAATGAAAATTATTCTAAAAGATAGCATATTTATCTAGCTGCAAAAATAAGCACTCATAGATCCTTAAAATATTGCGTTCATAAATAAAAAGTTTGTTGAATAAAAAAAGTCACAGTGGTCCAACATGCCCCACCTATGGGGCAAGTTGGACCACTCCGAGGGGTAAGTTGAGACAAAAGTATAATTATCTATTAAGGGTTATATGTTATTTAAAAAAACAATAAAATTAGAAATATTATTAAAATCTTTATTAGCATCTTATTTATTTATAAACTGTACTATACTTATTGATACTTTATTTAAAATATTTTAAGTAAAAAGTAAAATAAAATTAAAATCTCAGTTTTTTTATAATAACAATTAACATAAAATTTATCGTTCATTATTAACATTAATAAACTTAAACAATATGAACCTAAAAACAAAAAAGCAATCTCAAAAAAAATTAACTTTCAAATAGAAAATAAAAAATAAAGACTGTCCTCAATCAAAAAATAAAAATGAATTTTAAACTAATCTTTACATTTAAAACTTCATAAAAAATTTCATATATATTTTAATTACTCTAAGTTTAATCACTATCATTGCAAACAAATATTGCATTAAATCTCCACTTTGATTGAATTTAGTCTTAATTGTTAAGGAACATTGAATTTAACTTTTCCTGACACGCTGTTAAAAATAATCAGTTTCTCATTTAAGACAATATTTCTTCTTCAGAGTTTAAGTGATTTTTTCACTTGTTTTTTCTTTTTTTCATTAACATTTCATTTCAAGCATTTCAGTTCATAAATGAGGTTAAGTTTTAAGACATATGGCCCAACTAGCCCCTTAAACACATGGCCCAACTAGCCCCTTACCGATATTGGCTGAAATATCTTTTTTTATCCAAAAACCCGTAAATAATATAGCAAAATGAATATTAAAATTAAAAAATATATTAATGACTTATGATAAAAAACTTTATTTGATATTTATTAATTATTGAAATTATTATTTAAATCAAAAAGAACAAAATGTAAGAATTTTACTTTAGACGTGCAAAAAACAAAAACTTACTTGTATTTGTTTGTTAACGGCCGGATGTTGACTGGCGTATGCAGCGCAGTAGCTACTGTCTCCCCACTTTCTTAAGCAGGCATCAACATGTTCATGCGCGTTTCGAGTATTGAAATATTTGAAAGTCCCAACTTGCCCCTTGGCCCAACTAGCCCCGCTCTACCCTACTTATTTAGACTCTAATAAACCAACTGGTATAACTGAAAACTAGACCGTCTGAATCTCTACTCTCCCGAACCCGGCAACTGGCGAACCGATCCGGCAATTTCACCTGCTCCGTCTGACACGAAAATCGGATCATTACATAATAACGTTGCAAAACATATATAATTATTAACATAATATATGTGTTAATGCTATAAAGGGAGATTAAAGGGAGATTTTGTATTTATAAATAAAATTTGTAATTTAATATCTAGCAAAATACTTCGCTTTATTTTAATAACGTTTACGTGATGTTTATACAGGTCAGCCCAGCACGAGCGACACTTCTTGTGGAGGGTAGAGATCGAACATTGAGCTTCCATGAGCGCGCCACATCCAAAGATGTTATAGATGAATTGAACCGCATGATTCGAAAGGGCGAAGATACTATCGCCGCTAACATCGCTAACAACGAGTCACAAGTACCGCTGGAGAAACTAGATCTCGCTTGCTGCTGTCCAACAGGATGGGTTCACGTTGAACGTGACATTGACTTCACCGACCCCAAGGTGAGCTGCCCAAAACATAAAACTAAACTATAGAAATTTTAAGTAACAAAGTAATAGATAAAGCACGCTCCGATGATTCCATTGATTTACGCATATAAAAATCGATTGTTGGAAATTATCCACTTAAATACAGTAATTTTTCAGTTGAAGCTTCCACAAATGAAAGATGTTACGTAAATTGCTTTACTTCATTATGTTTATATGTTTCCATGCAAAAATAAACGCAATACTGATCGTTATACTTTCATTTAGGCCAGAGCCAATCTCTTAGACGTGATGTTAGCAAGCAGTGAAAGTTCTTCGGCGACATCGAGCAGCGGTTCGGCAGGCAGCGATTCGGGAGATGAACCACCTGATTATCGCCACTTGCATAGATTGCACCGGTACCGACGGCAAAAGAAAGGTATTCGTCTTCGGGTATCTACTGCGTAGACACTTTCGCCATGCCGTTTTCGCGCATCACCATTCACCACCTCTGCGCAAAACACGTAATTTAAATGCGATCCTATTCTTCTCAGCGCCTAATCCTTAGCTAACACTTTTTATCGACAACTGTTTATGCTCTCATTATGCTTTTTACTTAAAATTGTGACGAAATTTTCACTAATCGACCAATGTGAAAACGTGTAAAAATCTAAAACATTTGATTAACAAAAATCTAATATTTTGGATCTATACGTTGTATGCAGAACATCTGAATTGTCATTTTATATTTGATCTATTTTAGTGGATAAAATGCTGCTATGTTGCTTTCAGATTATACAGATTTTATATCAGAACATGATTTTCATTTTAAACGAATTTAAATAGCGAATACTTTATTAATCTCTCAATATATTTTATCAGGTCCCCAAAAAATTTTTTATATTTTTTTAGCGTCAACTTTAAACAAGGATTTTGCCATTCCAGTGGCATGCAGGTGTAACCTAATAGTTTCTTCATTAACATTAAGCTTTCTTGCAAACTGTTGCAAATTTTAGTTTTATACTGTGCGATTATTAACTATGTTCTTTCCAAATGCTTTGTAAATGTTTCGAACCTGTGCCGCTTTAATGCCGAATTTGAACTCAACAGACAGACGCAAATAACTTCAAAGTGCTGATATTCTCTAGACACTGGCTGCGTTTAGTAGAAAGAGCAACTTTGCAACCGTTGTAAAATTCTTTAATATAATTGATCCTTACTCTTAATTTTTTACTGGATTTAAATGGATATAACCAATCATATTTATCATCAGTCATTGTATATTAATCGTTAGATATTGTCACATGTTTTCCAATAATATATTATAATATTAGCACCTATTTCACTTATAAAGCTCGCAACTTATCAAAAATGAAAAAATTTTTTGGAGATCTGATGTATGCGAGAGAAATCGTGTTTGCATTATTACAAGAAAAGACCATACATATTAGATAATAGATATTCAGATATTCTAACATTAATTTACGTATAGTCGTCCAATGTTGGAAGAAAGAAGCTTGAAGACGCTTTAGAGAATTCTATAGGTGGTGTGCGAACAGTGCTTGCTCTCGTAAGCTTAAGACGGCAACATCTCGCCACACATTCAAAATTGACGTCACACTTGTACACGTCACATTACACTCGATCGAGCGGCTGTTTTGTCTACTCTCGCAATTTAAACACTCGCAATTAACACAGTACAATTACAGTACAATCGGCGTCACGCTCGATCTCAGTAGTCTTTTTGCTGTACATAGCTTTTTCCATATTTTCTGTTCAGATGGTAGCTCCTACGCAGTGTGCTTTGATTGTCACAAGAAAAGCTACGTAGTTCGGCTTAGTGACGATCAGTTTCTATAAGCGACATGACCTATTGGGAGGAATGCATTGCCGCGCCGGGGAACCTATTTCATCCTGAATGAAATGAACTGAACCACGTGTTATGCCCACAATGGACTGACCATTGATTTATACTAACAGAATTATTAACCAGCAGTGAATCTGGCGTAGTACCTTTACGCAATTCCATCTCTCCATCTTGTATTTGCGTGGCCTACTTGGCATACATTACCGTCCGAAAGTCTTGGGACAAGATACAGAAAGGTACATTGAATATAAATGAATATCGATCATACATATATATATACACATATAATCAAAATGGTAAAAAATATGTATATATAATCAAAGGAAGAGATTACACTGTGTAATCAAATGTAATGCAATTTAAATGCATTATATCTAGTTTTATATAAATAATTTTATATAGATAATCAAACATACTGTCGGAAACGCAATGCATTTCAAAAGACATCCAAAGACTTTTAGACAAGATGCAAGTGCAAATTTAATGTCATTTAATCTTAAATTCTTTTTAAAAATTAAAGATGATCCTAATGTGAAATTTTTTCTTAGAATGCTTCTTAAAATGCTTTCTTAGAATATAATTTTTCAGAATTTCTCTATATAAATTTCAGAGTTTGTCAGAATTTCTGTATAATTTTATACATAACTTTAATATAGAAAATTTCTCAAATTTTTTTATACTAATTATTTTATACGGAACACTTTTCAGAAATATGAGAAAATTTACATTTTTTTCTAGAATTTTTTATATATATGAATTTTGAAATATCTTGAGAATTATAAAATTTCTTATTTTATATTTCCAAAGAAAATTTGTAAATTCTAAAGAAGTTTAAAATATTTTTTTAGAAATCTTTATAAAAAAAAATTTTAAATATGAAAAATTCTTAAAAACGATTATGAAATATTATAAAGAATTCTTTTCGTTAGAAGAGTAAACGATTGTACAATATATGAAACTGTAAATATGATCATTATGTATGTCACTGAAATGAAATAGCTTCTCAAGTGGAATTGCGTCAGGGTATAAATTGAAAATAGTTATTTTCTCTCTTGTTGTACTGCGAACGAATTGATAATCTCTAGCTTTATTGGCACGTGCAAGACCGTTTCAGCATTTTCATCTTCCTTTTCGACTGCTTCATTTCATTATATGCTTATCTATGTTTTATTAATCTCGCTATACTATCGATCATTTTTAAATTCATGTAGGATTATAATCAACTGAATGAATTTCTTTTCCTGCCTCATAGAAATAATATCTTTTAATATCATATATTATATAAGTATGATTTTGATTAATTTATCATTATTTTCGAGCGAATCATAATCATGTCACATAAAGTATGCCGGATAAATGGCGTGTTTAACGAATAATTCAAAGACAAATTAGATGTAAATGAATCAAAATTTATTATTTTTCAAATTTAATATATGTATCTTTAGATTATTGTTAATTATTTAAAAAAAAATTAAACTACCTTAGCTTGTATAAAATCTACTGTAATCTAAAACTTAAAATTAAGATCAGAAGGAAATGAAGATTTGGGAATTGTTCGAGAAATGCTCATTCCCAGATCTTCAGCCTGTAAATAACTTCAGCCTGTTAAAAATTTATCACATTAAACTTATGATAGTAAATTAATGAATCGTCACACGCAATTTGTCCGACATATATTATGTATCACCTACTCGGTCGTGCACCCGCCAAATGCCTAAATCTGTTAAAAAAAGAAATAAAAAAAGAGAGGTGTAACCGGTGCGGTAGAGCGACTGGAAGGCGAAGAGACGATACGGACGGATAAAGGAAACGTGAGAAAGGAGAGAGAAAGAGAAAGAAAGAACGAAAGAGAAATAGGGAGAGAAGGTGAGAGAGGGAGACGTGAATACATGGTGAAAGAGAGTGCTAAGCCGAGCTACTCTGTGTCTGCTAGAGCCGGTATAGAGAGAAGAGAGAGAGAGAAAGAGCGCAAAATCGAGTCGATCGAGTCTGAGAGCAGCATCTGTTGACCCGCTGCTGTGTGCCCTTGGTTTCTTCAGCGTCGGCGGCCCAGGCGCATCGCGTCCTCCGGCTGCCGTCCACTTGGGGCTCGTCCCGGCCGTCGATCATCGGCCGCGGCGATGACTTCTTCGTGCGCTATGGGGACAAGGAACGCGAGGCGGTGGCCTCATTTGACTTCCTCGATGAGTTTGTCGCGGCGACGACGGGACCTTCCTCCTCGCTTGGCTCGGACATCAGCCCCCTCGATTTGGATTATAACGCGCCGTCCGCCGATCTCAACAGCGACATCATGAAGCTCTCACCGTTTTAGGAACAACAGCGACGGAGAATCGATTTTGTAAAATACGTATAAATTTTTATCTGAACGCGAACTCTTCCCAGTTGATGAAATACGATATGTCTTGATTCTATTAAATAAAAGAAATCTAACTTTATTTTAATCTTTTTCTAACAAATTGTTTTTAATATATTACATTTTTTAAAGTAGAAATTGTAATGTAGAAATTTTTAATTAATGAAATATCATAATTTTAACACAAATAGGCAAAAAGGAGCAAAAAGAGCAAAAATTAATATAAATAAAGACGTCTCGGTAAGAAGATTTAAATTTGAATCCTGGGAGATATTTTCGCAATTCTTTGTTACACTTTAATTTCTTCTAAAAGATATTTTGGATATATATTGGGGGTACAAGTAAGTTTTGAGGGATTTTTTTGTAACTTTGAAGCTTTATTTTGAGAAATTGGTAAAATATATTTTATTCAAAGTATTGTCCATCGTTAGCTACGATTTTTCCCCATCTTTCAGGCAGCATACGGATTCCGCGTTGAAAAAATTCCTGGTCTTTTGTAGCGATCCAAGAATCGACCAAATTTTTGGCTTCTTCGTAAGAAGTGAAGTGCTGCTCGGCCAGGCCATGAGTTATCGACCGGAACAAATGGTAGTCGGAAGGAGCAATATCTGGTGAATACGGCGGGTGGGGTAGGATATCCCATTTAAATTCCTCCAAAGTTTCCTTGACGATCCTTGACGAATTTCCTTGTTTTTGCACCATACCCATGGCCTTGAGACGGTTTGAAATCGCTTGTTGAGTCACTCTTAAGGTTTTAGCGAGCTCCTCTTGAGTTTGGCATGAATTTTGGTCCAATAACTCCTCCAACTCAGCGTCTTCAAACTTTACTGGCCTCCCTTCGCGTTCTTTGTCGCTGGTGTCAAAATCGCCGTTTTTAAAACGCCGGAACCAGTACTCACATATTTTTATTGATGGAGCATGTTCCCCATATGCTTCACATAGCAATCGATGTCCATCAGCTGCACTTTTCTTCAAATGAAAACAAAAAAGCAGCGCTTCCCGCAAATTGTGTTTTGTTGGTACAAAGGTTGACATGGTTAGAGCACAAATAAAGTATGTTGTTTACGCTTCAACGAAATGACACCTACTGATTTTTAGAGGGAAATGATGACGTTTAATATGAATATAGTTACAAGATAATCCGATGTGATTTAATGCTACTTACGCTATCTTTTGTAAATCCCTCAAAACTTATTTGTACACCCAATATAAATTCTCACAATTGCGTATTTCCTCTGGAAAGTGTCCAGCGTGACATCATTATCCACTAAATATGTCATCATTATCAAATATTCTTCTCAGTCACGCTAAATAGTGATGAATTGTCTGATTTTGTTCATTACACAATGAAAAGTAAACAACTATTCGCAATCTACATTATGTTAATGAGCACATTTCATCAAAGATCAATTTTTATACAAAAGTTGTCACAATATTGTTTGCCTTTTCCTTATAATAAACGATGAGAGAATTGTACATTATCCTACAGTGTCCTCGACGCCACAGTTCGAGTTTCGGAATCTTACAATCCTACGTTTTATCTAATGATAACTTAATAGTAATTGGAAAACTCGAAATGTTGCACGTCGAAGATAGATTTACAGTCTCAAGAGCTTGTCTTGTCTCTTTTTCTCTGTGAGCTTCCTCTTACTCGAAATATAAACAATACTTTCGTGCAGTCGAAGGTGAACGAAAGCGGAAGCTAATCAACCAGGGTTCAGTCCAAGCTAGATACAAGCTGTCCAGATTTGACTCTAGCTTTATTCCTGGCTAGATTCTAGCCTGTGTCAAATTAAATAGAACAGATATCTTTTTCAGCGTAAAACTACATTAAATTTTGCGTTATATTCGCACTGTACTTCGTGTTAAACGAAAGGAATCTACTAATGAGTATGTGCGGATAAATATTAAGCAAAGAATTAACGATAAGAACGTGTAAGTTGTAGTCGACCTGCGACACTAATAGTGTGTATAACAGGCACGAATCGCCACAATTGGAAGGCTCTCGTATCGGAATGAACAGACACTGGCGACATAGATGTAGTTACAATTCATCTTGTAGTTTTTATGAATATTTCAGACATTGTATATCGCAATTGTTACAAAAAACAAGATCTCTGATAGCCTGAATATTAGATGGTACCAAATTTGTCAAAAAATATATGTTAATTTGTCCCAATCGAGTTTAAAAAAATTGCGCGCGTCACGATTATATTTAACTTCTGAACAAGTATTTAATTTATTTATAATTTTTAAATCGAGACTTAAAAAATTATGAATTCCATAAAATAATTGATCTCTATCAAAGATCTTGCGTTTGACGAAGAGAAACATTTTTATCGAGAACGCATTTTAAACAATATTCGACGTGAAGTATCATTGAATGATCATTGTAATAACTTCGAAACGATCACCTCCCAAAGTGAGCTTATAGAGCGTAGATTAAGTACTCGTCGATTTTCGATGAACTGTCAGATATTTTATATTCCATCCCTTCTCACTTTCCAGTCCTATCATCAACAAGCGTCAAGAGCCGCGAATATCATTAATTAACAATTCGGTCCAGGCGTGATGAGCTATTTTTTTCTGTCTTAAAGATAAGAACGTAAAACGAGCCTGTACATTTCGCTTCTGAACTTTGTAACATAGTAGATTGTGAGGAAAAGAGAGAATGAAAGTGAGAAAGGTTTTTTGTGCGTAAAAAATAACTTTGTTGCATGAATGAAGGAAGTCACTTCGGTGTAATTTGTATGAAACTCGTCGTTCCGGGACGAACGAATTTTTAACGCGTTTGGTTGGATTATAGGCGTAATATCATAGCGTACGTAAATTTAAGGTAACAGTCGATAGAGATCGAAATATTTTACACGTAGCTGTATATCCGCATGATGAGGTTCAATATTCGAGGAGAGAGGCTGCATGGACGTTAAAAGATACTTGCATTTGCTCGCATTGCTGCTGTTCTAGTCAAGCAAGTGAGACTACAATTTTTTTTATAATCTCGATTCTTTTTGTCAATCTGATCGCGTTTATCAATCCTACACTGCATCACTATATTTGTTATTCGTATAGCAAGCATTGATAAATAAATAATAGAAAAGTAGTTTGAGCAGTTCAAAAAATTTGTTTAAGCTAAATTCGAATGATTTCGCGAATTTTTTAAATACTAGACACCACGCGTGCTTCGCACGCGCTAGCATTTTATTTTTTACTCTTTTTTTTAAATAAATTGCATTAATAACCTTTTATTGATGCATATAACTATAAATTGTTGTTCCGTGACAGTTTATGAAGTTAGCGCAGCAAGAAAACCAATCAATGTCGCGGAAAAGCAATTAACTTCGAGACTTTCGAGAAGATTTCGATACATTCGAGTATCAATTTAACATGCCTTTTTTTAGATAAGAATGTTATCTTTTTTCGCACATTTTGCGAACATTTGAGTATATAGCTTTAGGAATATTTAAATTATGAACTTTGTGATACACATTAATTGATATTTTATATCGTCACATATTTAAGACAAAACAGAAAATAAATGAAGCGATATAAATTTTATATAGATTAGATGTTATTATTTATTCCTTAATAATATAAATTAAGTGATAAGGAAATATCATTAACAGTTAAATAAAAAGAAATTTTCTAAATATCAATAAAATTTCTTTATATCGGTATGCCGTGCAGGACTAATAATTGCTTAATTGTTGATGATTTTGATCTTCTTTCCGCTGCCGCTATACTAATAAAAAAAAATCTAATTTATTCAAATATTTATTTAAATTGTAATGCAGTACTTATGGTGAAGAAATAAAACTCCCTTTTCAAGAAAACAACTTTCGTCCTGCAGCCTCAAAATAATAGACTAATAACATAGCTTTAAGATGTTTGTAAGTTCTATATTGGGGACAGCAATGTTTCCCAGTCTTTATTCCCAGTCGCAGTAGCAGCGAAGTCAAATGATAATAGCGTAAAATGAGACTTGCTGAACGACGATGTACATAGTATGTATTATAGCTCAAATGTAAGTTATCCTCTCTTGAACTTAATAAATAACGACAATATATGAACGTCAAAAGAAAAATTCGCTTGTAATCGGTTATCATTATTTACATTTATTTATTTATATAGCTGGAATTTCATTTCGCAGTAATAGCGAAAGAAGCAACAGCAACGAGTGTGCACATCGAGAGAAAACAAAGAAAATAGTTAAACACATATAAAATAATAATGTTACATTAATATTTATGGATTAATGAAGGAAATCAAGATTTTCTTTAATTCATATTTTTAGACTTTTATCAAAAATAAGTGTAAACTAAAGGACAATATGCTATAAATACGATACGATATTAAAATATATAGATATAGAAAGATAGGAATACATAATCTAAAAAATAAAAGTTTTAATAATAATATTTATTTTCAGATTCTGCATCAAACTTTACATTAAATTTCTCTTTAAAGAGTCAAAAAATATCAAGAACTGAAATATTTTGTTAGAATCATTTTCGCGTAAGTGACATGTGTCTTGACTTTCTTTTTTTTCCTTATAGAATTCATCAGAAGATGCGAAAATGAAGATCACCTGAAAAAAACTAAAAAGCATACGCACACCCAGCCAGAAATAATTGATCGAATCAACATTGATTCGAGTTATTAATTCTAACGGGGGAATTATTACGAAACGTTTGCAAAGTCGCGGACAAAATCTTGCCAACAGAAAATTAACGTTTTAACATAAAGACGTTTCTGAGCTTGGACAAAATCACAATTATTATATCATATCTTTCTATTATATTCGATATATTATATTATATGATTTTTCAATTTTATGTAATCTCTTTGTGCTATTTATCTCAGTTATGGCAATAACATGAAATTTGGTTTGAGATTTAATAAGTTATTTCTTATATATTTTTGTTTGTTAAACATGAATCTGAGCATAGAATGTCTCTATCATGTTAAGATTTTAAGAAATCTATGAAAATTGCTAAAAATCATAATTTTTCGATAATTTTTATAACTCTGGACTGGGATATGCTACAAACTTCCAAAAGGTTTGAAACGAAAGATTTAAATTACTGCTATAAAATAAAAAAATAAACAAAGATAGTTTTAAGAGTGCTCGGATTTAGTTGTCCTTTTCAGCTCAATTGTGAAGGCGACGCCTATTGTCTTCCCACTACCATTCAAAGCTCGACGGTTGCCGCACGCTCTCAGGAGTGTTTCATATAAAAAATTTGCCCAAAAATCGTGTCTTCCGTCGTCATTAAAGCATTTTTTATTATCATTCATTAAATCATGTTTCTTTTTACAAATACTAAATTTTTTAAAAATATGTTTTATGTGTTTTTTAATAATACTTGTAATAATAAAACTTTACAATAGAACTATAATATAATAGTTATAATAATTAAAATTTTAACAATAGATTTCCACATCATCCGTGAAGTTTTGTTACGTCCTATTGTTACGTCCAAATCCCGAAGGTTTTTTATAAACTAAGAAGAACAAGGTATGAAACCCAGCAAATGAAAATAGATTGAAATGAATTGAAAATTTTGATCCATTTTAATTCATTTGAACAAAATATAGATTGAAAAAATAGCACTTACATCATTTCAATCCTATGTCATGGATTAAAATGAATTGTATGACCAGAGTAACTTTTTTTTTTTTTATTTAAAAAGTAAAAAGCATTTTGTTTTAATCCCGCGTGATAGATTTAAATGAATTAACCATCTGCATATTTTTTTTGAATTGAAAAGAATAAGAATCGCTTTGTTTTTATCCCTTCTTGGGGATAACCCCTTATGGATTAAAATGGATTTTTAAAAAATTCGGAAATTTTAATTGGATAGAAATGGATTCGAAAGATCAGAATCTGGATTTGATACGAACAAAACGAATCCATTTCAATCCATTTTCGTTTGCTAGGAAGGACGTATTCAACTATGTTTCACAGGTACACGTATAGAAGCGTGTGCTGCGAGTCGAACGCACTTTTATGAGTCCGAAATATGAGTCAACGTCCCGGAAAGGATGCTATAACGTCTTTTTCCAAGCAGCGATTGTCGGTCCTAATTTCGAGTCAAGGAACTTAATTCTTTTAACACGGGACTGGACCATGTGCGACCTCAGAGTGCAAGAGGGAGAAGGCGAGATCGTTAAATTTAATTAATAAAAGCCAGAACGATTTTTGCTAACATTTAAAATTTATTTAGTAAAACAATAAAAATATAAGTAATTGAATAATACGTCGCAATACATCATCAGAGAGTCAAGGGATTTTTATAAATTTTATTATATATAAATGTGTGAACGAGTGTACGGGCGGAGCGGAGTAAGTTAAAAAAAAATATATATATATATATATGTGACATTCCACGTCAAGTGGCCCCTCCCTCTGTCCAAAAATTGAAGCGACTTTAAATATTGACTTTGGGCTTAAAATGTTCGTATAAGCAAGAGCTTTCGAAATTTGCGTGGCCTTTTTGAAAAACTCCATAACCCCACATTAAGCAAAATAACCCAAAAACCTGAAATGATCTTACAATATGATTTATACGACTTGTCTCATCTCAATAATCGCTTTAATTGAGCTGTTTGACCCTAAAACCCTCATAAACTATTGTT
>JANQDE010000372.1:26469-40796 GCA_037157785.1 Cephalotes varians | reverse complement strand
ATTGTGCTCCTGCATATTTTGTAAGTGATGCAATATTTTATATTAAGATAGTTCTAAAACCATGCGCCATAGAACTGAYAGTGAAGCTTTTGCTCATTATTTTCTTTAATACACCTTTAATTTTGGTATGAATAAAGGGATTTAATTTGAATGATTTGAAAATGTTTTATGTAAAAAAATGTAGCATAAATAGAAAAATATAAAAAATTAAATATTTTATTTGTTAAAAATATTCAAATCATTCAAAAATCCTTTCATTCTTACCAGATTTAYAGATGTATAAAGCATTTTGGTAAAATTTGGTCTCATTCGAACCAACAAGTCCCTTGTAATTGCGTGGAAAGTGCCAAAATACGGAGTTGTRTGTGAATACAGGTGGTTAAAAGTTGTTTGTCCGCGTATTTCGATTCAAATTACACTTTTATTATTAGTGTAATTTAAATTTTATCTATGTGGATTTTAGAACTACCTTAACAATAACAGTAAAATATTTTTTTCTATAATAACCAAAAATATATTTTATTACACAGTTGCTGTACAATCAGCATTCCCGGAGATGGCAAATGAAGAATTAATTTAAAAAAGCATAAAAATGCGGCTTGATACTTCTACAACAAGGTTGAAGCGTCGTGCAGATCAGTAAGTACGAAACACTTCTTGTTGGCAAAAGGGCGTAAATCAATAATTAACTATTTAAAATTATATATTCATATTATTAATTTCARAGCTCCTCCAAAACGTTCTAAATACACTCCGGTGATRCCGGATTTCGAAGAAATGAATAATGATTAATTTAAAATACTATYATAATTTGAATTTAATTTCAATTTTTTTATAGAATTAAGTATTTTCTTAATTATTTCATACAATTTATAAATAAAAAGACACAGTTGTCCGATAAATAAAGTTCTTTTARAWRGGACCRAATTTTAAGTTGGTGTACTTTATTCTTTATTTAAACCACTATAAATTTATATCGTAAATCCTATAGAGGTAATATTTTAAATATGAAGATTAATTTAGTTCTGCGCAAATATACAGAACTTTAATAGAATTAAATAATATAAATGTTCGTCAGTATACAGTTTTGTTTTATAATAAATTTAATAATGTCGTTAAAAAAAGGGTAGAAACATCTATTCCTTCAAACCAAACATCTATTCCTTCAAACCAAACATCTATTCCTTCAAACCAAAAGAATACACGCGAGCTAACGTAGCTAGTTTTATAAAATATTGTATTAAAAATATATAATTTTCTTGCAAAACCATTATACTTCACAGCGACTATTTACAACTTATACTTTGGAACAATTTTACATAATAAACTGGACATGATGACAATAATTTTTAATTGCAAGAGCTATTTCACGTAAGTTTTTTAAAATATACAAATAATTCGACAATATTACTACAACTCTACCATGAAATATTCCTTTGTAATATTCTTGGAATATTACAGAATTATTGTAAGGTAATGCGATACCATGAATATGTTATTTTAAATATAATAGGAAATGCGTAAAAATGTATGCCGTCTTTGCGGCATTTTTTTATGTCTTTCCTATAATATATATATATATATAAAACATACTCATGATATCGCATTACCTTATAATAATAATTTTGAAAAATTCCAAGAATATTATACAGGAATATTTCATGGCAGATTGTAGTAATATTGTCGAATTATTTCGTAAAAATTTTCTACTAATAATTGAAATAATTCTATAATATTCCACCAATATTCCAAAGAAATATTAATTAAAGATTTCTGAAATTTTCCAGGATTATTTCGTGAACAATTTCGGAAATATTTYTGAATTATTTCAGTGAATATTTCAATGGAAGAAATTGAGGGACATAACAATATTTTTGAAATATTTCATTGGAAGATTCCTGGAAGATTTCAAATATTCCGTGCTAATATTCCGGAAATATTTCGGAAATATTTCATGCTGTGTGGGACACATACATTGATTTTAATTTAAAGCGATTCTTTGGAATCGATTCATTTTTTTAAAATTAATCGATTATAAAAATCGCGGTTCTAAAAAAGATTCGATTCTCAAATAATCGATTACTTAACAAAATGTGGCATCACTAACCGATATCGGTACCGATACCGGTTTATTCCGATACCAGTTTTAATTGAGGTTATAATAGTCTGGTTCAAAACCGAACAGTTAGTAACACTAGTTATATTGATTTCTTCTAAGATGCGTTTCACGCGTTTACATCGATATTTCTATCATTTAATACGCGTGTCAGTTTAGTACGATACTCCTGCTTGATACGCTCGTACCAAGTTGATCCAGCAACATTTACATCGTGCGTACTAAATATTTAGTATGAATTTGATACGAATATAGTACCTGACACGCGTATCAAATGCACGATGTAAACTAGGCCAATTACATGTAAAATGCTATTCGTATAGAATACTATAAATGCTGTAGAATGCAAAAAAATACTATTTTATAAATAATACTTTATAAATATGACCGTGTATAAGCAAACTCTCATTTGGTTCGATATATTCGTTGACAGTCTAAAAATCTTTCTATTTACTTGATATTATTTATATGCGTTGCCTGAAAAATAACTTTCTCAATATGTACTGGTTATTGCGATGAATATTATCACACGTCTCAGTCGAATTGGTAAAACACTTGCTCTGGATAGACAAGAGGTCCCAGATTCAAACCCTGGCTGAAATAACATTTTTCGCAATAAGTTTACAGATTTTTAAGATGTTATTAGTATCAATATCTAATTGAAGATCAAAATTTAATTTGTGATTTTATTTAGCTCAGTTTAGAATTGCGTGCGAGTCCGACAAACTGTCAGCGCGCAGTTCAAAATAACTGAAAATTTGAAAATTTGTATCTTAAATGTATACAATAATATGATTGGGCACTTAAGAGCCAGCTTTGATCATGTATAGGCAAACTCTTATTCGATTCGATGTATTCGTTGACGGTCTAAAAATCTTTCTATTTACTTGATATTATTTATAAATATAATTCTTTGATGTAATTTTTCATCTGCGTGTGTTTTTACGCAATATGATTTCAATATATCTGTTTAAGCCTTACATACCGAAAAAGTAGGTCATAAAATGTGGTACAATATGACTCCAGGCAAAGGTCCACTTTAAAAAATCTAACACACCAAGAGTGAAACTTCAAGAATGGTGTGGAAGTCCGTTAATTATAATTTTTATTGTTTTTTATGTCAAAATTTCAGTAGAATACCGCTTTTTATAAAAAAATACAATAACGCGATTATTCTATAAGAATTATATTTATAAAGTATTATTTATAAAATAGTATTTTTTGCACTCTACAGCATTTATAGTATTCTATAAGAATAGCATTTTACATCTAATTGTCTTTTTATGCGATAGATATCTTCCGCATAATAAGAAATCGCGTAAAAAGAATTTCGTTTTTAATTTGAAAAGAATGCGTAAGGAATGTTATATAAAAATAAAAACGCACAAAAATAAACCGCGTTTAAGAAAAGAATTAAATATATTAATTAAGCATGCATAGCTTCTATAAAATGATATATGCCATTTAATTCAAACTTTAGAACCTGTACGTCACATTTGGGCATTCTGTACGGTCGACCCAAGCAGATTTCTATGGAATGTTTAATTGATTACGGTTGCAGTCGTAACTTATCTCTCATGATAAAACGTAACAACCATTATGATTCACCCTGTATTATATGTGTTACCTAGATATCTCCGAAGTATATGGTAATATTTATCGCAATAACCAATTTATTGCAATAACCAATCTATTATGCAGAAGCATCATTATTAAATTGACAATCAATTAATTTTTGTAATATTAATTTTTATTCTAGATTTAAGTCCATGGCATACAAAAAAATGTAAGCAGTGAGACGTAAATAGTAAGCGAATCGACCAATCATATTCGAAAATGTAATGCAATAATGTAAGCAGTAACAAATTGAAATATTTATGTACTTACTGCTTACGAAAATGTGTATGCGAAAGCCCTTAGTTTAGGACTGCTTTTTCATGAGCAATTGTATTCAATGCGTCGTTTGAAACTGTACCGGAATAATGTATTTAAATAAAAAATAGAAATTATTAGACACCAAGTTTTAGATCGTATTTAGCAATGTTTTAATTTGTTTGATTTCATATAGCGATCAAAAATTTAGTATAGAAATAATTCATTTTATTTAAAATAAGTGTTTTGTATATGCTCATCTGAGTGAACTGTATGTTTGTTATGGTTTTGGGTGGTGATGATGACAATTTCACTGAATAAAATTATTCTTCATTACGCCTTTTCTTTACAACCTTTCTCTTTTGAGAGCGCCTTTTGTCACCAAAAAACACGCTATCATCCGGCGGCGCCTCCAACCTTAAACTAGGCGAGCGTGCACAATTCAAACAAATAACTATTAGACATACTCCCCGCTTTGAAAGGATAAACATATTTTCAACAAACAAAATAAATCATAATTCGTTAAATTAACTCTTGAACAAAACTGATAAATACGAAGAATATGTTAATAACGAATACGTTAAGTCTACACTACGAGTAAAATGTATCACGAACACTATTGCCCTGTCGAACAATTAACGACAATAACGCGTTTAGTATCTAAATAGAATGCGCTTGCGATGGATTACATTTCGGTAGATTTGCTTTGGATACAATCTTTTCCTTATTTATAGTCTTCTTTATCATCTATAATCTTCTCTACCTCGCATTTGTCTCTGCCGATCTCTTTGGTATCGACGTCAATACTAATGGACAAATTTTCGTGACTGATCTGCGGACTACTCTTTTGAAAGTTTGTATAGATACGACTCTGGGTATTGAGTCCTTTCCAAGATGCAACTGAATTAACCGGCCCATACGCCATTTCATAGATGGAATATTGCCCTCCTTGATAAATACCAGCGTTCTTTCGCGTATTTAAGAAGATTTGACCTTCCACTTTATCTAACATTGCAACTCCGAAAGATATTTCTTGGACCAGCGCTGCCAAAAGTGTTGCTGGAGTTGCTGTAGATGTTGAAATCTGTCCAATCTAGATTGAGGTATGTAAGTGACATCAGGATTTGGAACCGAAGTCAAGGGCCTTCCAATTAGAAAGTGAGCGGACGTGAGTGCTGATAGGTCAGAAGAATGAGAACTGAGTGGTGTAAGAGGACGTGAATTCAGTACCGCCCCTATTTGTGTCAGTAAGCTATAAAACTCTTCAAATGCATTAAAGATGCATTATCCATCACCTTTTTTAAATGATGCTTAGTACTCTTTATACTCGCTTTCTAAAAACCACCAAAATGAGGAGAATACACCGATATGAAGCTCCAATTACAACGTTCATTAGTGAAGCATGCAAGTAATTCGTTATAATTATTTAAGAGGAATTTTTTTAATTCTCTCAATTCCGAGTGAGCGCCGACAAAATTGGTTCCAGTGTCGGAATAGATTTTTGAAGGCATTCCGCGCCGAGATGCGAATCGTTTTAGTGCTAATATGAACGCGGATAAGTCTGACACCAATTCAAGATGTATAGCCTTGGTTATGAAGCACACGAACAAGCTAACGTAACATTTTGATATTTTACAACTACGACTTCTTCTGTCCTTTATGAAAAAGGAATCTCCGTAGTCAACGCTTGTAATTTGAAATGGAGGCAATGGTTGAACACAATCAGCGGGTAAGTCACCTATTAAAGTTTGGATCGATCTAGGATTGTTTCTAAAGCACATCAAGCAATCATGCATGACTTTGCGCGATAGATTTCTGTCGGATATCGGCCAATACGTGTCTCTTATAGCTGCAAGTAATGTTTGCGGACCTACATGCAACAATCTTACATGTTCTCGCTCAAATATCAGCTTTGTTAAGTGATGTTTCCCGGAAAGAATTAAAGGGTGTTTCTTATTGAAATTATATGACGAATGATCAAGACGATTTCCGACTTTTAGGGTGCCGGAGTGTGACAAATGGACTTAGCTTAAACAAATTGCTTTTGACATTTATCTGTTTTCTCTTTAATAGTGTTTTTATTTTCGTCGAAAAAGATTCGCGTTGCGCTTTTGATTAGACACATATTCGCGTCACTGATTTCGGAATAAGTTAGCAGACTTAATTGTCGTTCGCCTTTAGATTTGAGGCAATTGTTTTTGAAACGTTTACACCAAGCTATTATTCTCTCCAACCTGTTCAGATTGGAAAAATTTTCAAATAAAAATGAATTTTCAGATTCTTGTGTGGATACATGTGAATATAAATTTGTCTTCATTTCTGGAAGCTGTACCAATGTATCTTCTGCAATCCTATTTGCAGATCTTATTCTTGCTCTTTGCACGCCAAGAAGGTCCTCCTCACCAAAGGGAAAACGCTTTTAACAGTTTTGACATCAAGCTACGTGACAACAAATCTACTGAGTTTTCCTTAGTGGGCACATGTCTCCATTCTGATGAATTAGACAAAGACTGACTCGTTCACGTGATTATTCACGTTTTTAGCAAATGTGGCTTCGTACCTATCCAACTAGCACAATAGTGGAATCGCTTCAGTAACGAATACGATAAATGGCAATATCTAACGATTCCGTGATCTTCCTCACGAATCTGGCCAGGATGACGACAGCACTAAGTTTGGAAGCCACACGAGCTTCGGAATAGTTAATGGTTTCAGAGGAGCTACCTTTGTTTTAGCGCACAATAAATCCACGAATACTCTGCCCTGCGTGTCTACCGAGCGCAGATACACGCATGCACTATAGGCAGTCTCACTTGCGTCAGAAAATCCATGGATTTTTACAAGCTCTGGAGAAGAACAAGAAACGTAACGAGTGATGCGCAAGTCATGCAGGAGAGAAAGTTTTGATTCGAACTCTTCCCATTTTTTTCTTGTCTGTTAACGGTTCCCAATCAGATTTGCTCAACCATAATTCCTGCAGCATTATCTTTGCGATGATGACACATGGACTGAGCAATCCTAATGGGTCGAATATTTTCGAAATTGCTGAAAGCATGATTCGCTTAGCCACGTGTTTTTCTGAGCTGTCAACATTAATTTGATAGATAAGATGACCTGAACCACCAAGAGAGACTTCGAGTCTTTATGTTTTGATCTGCACCTATCTCCAGAATTTCATTAGAATTGTCTGAGTTACTTATACTTTTTAAAAAAGGTAAAAAACGCGATAAGTTTATGCATTACTTGGAGGAAATATTCTGTTGTTCTAATCCAAGTGATAATAGCTTTAATCATAATAACACAATTAAGAAATAAAACTAAGTGGTACATTTCAACTATTTCAACATAAATGTTTATCACTAAATTGCGTCACTTCACTAAGTTCAAATCATATCTAAAATATTATTGTTCCAGTCAAAGTAGTAGTATTATGGTTTTTCTTTTGGATTTTATAATTATTTTTATATATGTTGTTATCTTGGTCCGAAGCGGAAGTAGGAAGAGGTGTGAAATGTCACTGATGATGGAACCTCTGGTTTTGATTGGATAGAACGAGATGAGGAACACCCCGCCCGCTGCGGGAGTGTATAGCCCTTAATCCTAACGCACGCTGGCAGGTCAAGATGTGGTGTGGAGGTGGATATTAATGATTCGAAATTAATAATTCATGAGTTTTATTGCACTTGCTCTAAAACAATCGTCGTGATATCCGACGTTTAAGACGAGCCCAATTAATCGTCCGTCCGGGCGTTCGGGGACATATTGGCGGTGTGGTGACCGCAAGCGGCTGAGCGGGTCTCGCGAAACTTCCGAGTGGCGTCTGCGTTGCCCGGGTCGTCCGGGAAGAATTCGGCGTCGCGGTTTGCGTCGCCTTGTCCCTCTGGTGCGGAGTCGCTCGGCGAGGGTCGCTCCGGCGTGGTGGGACCCAGATGGGTCGCAGCTTCCACGGTGGGGTCGTCGATTGCGTTGGTGCCGGCCGTGTGGACGACGGCTGCGTCGATGCTGGCCGTGTGGTTAACGGCTGCGTGGATGCTGGCCGCGTGGGAGACGGCTGCGTCAGCTCTGGCCGTGTAGACGTCAGCTGCGTAGATGCTAGCCGTGTGAATGACGGCTGCGGCGATTCGGGCCGCGTATTGGACGGCTGCGTTGATGCTGGCCGTGTGGACGACGGCTGCGGCAGTTCGGGCCGCGTAGTGGACGGCTGCGTTGATGCTGGCCTTGTGGACGACGGCTGCGGCAGTTCGGGCCGCGTAGTGGACGGCTGCGTTGATGCTGACCGTGTCGTCTTGCTCCGCTTCGCTACCCGGGGTCTTGCCCTGGGTTGGCCTCCGCTCCGCGGGCTGGTTGGCGGCTTGGGTGGTAGCTGCCGCCTTGTAGGAGAGCCTGTGAGGGCCTTCCTCTTCCGTACCACCTCTCGGTGGGGACGAAACGTTGGGGGGGGTCTCTCGGAGAGAGACCCAAAAAAAGGGACGTGCAGCAGGAGGCCTGAGATTAGGCGCTCTCCCGGGTCGTGTCGTCGGCCTAGTTCAAGGCTCCCAACGACACGAGAATGCCGTCGAAGATTCTGATTTCGGGGTGCCTCGCGACCCTTGATATACTGTAGGACGCGCGATTCCTCTTACGGGTTTGTTGCTCAACCGCGTCGCCCTCTCGGGGCGGCCGCGTACACTTGCGTCGGCCTCGGCGGCTCGCGCCGGCGGCCGCGGCGGCTAGCGGCGGCGGCGGCTAGCGGCGGCGGCGGCTTGGCGTTTGTACTATTGATAGTGGCAATTCCGCCACAGTATCTTTAATAACACAATTAAGAAGTAAAACTAATTATTTTAAAAAAATGAAACTTAATCTATTATTTGTTGTGTAACATTGCTCAGCCCAAATAATATGTATATCATTTGTATAAAAAATTTGAAATCAATAAGTAGCGTTAAATTTCATTTCGTTAGCTCAACAGTTAAATCCAAATGGTATTAGCTTTAATAATAATAACACAATTAAAAAATAAAATCAAGTGGTACGTTTCTACTATCAATGAATTCAAATAATAAAACTAAAACACTGTTATTTTAACCCAAATGATAGTTTCACTAAATTGCGTCACTTCACTGAATTCAAATAATAATCAATAATGAACTATAATAATATGTACATCATTTATTTAAAAAAAAATAAAACTTAATCTATTATTTGTATAATATTGTTCAGTCCAAATAATATGTATATCATTTGTATAAAAGATTTGCAATCAATAAATAGCGTCAAGTTTCATCTCGTTAGCTCGACTGTTAAATCCAAATGGTAGTAGCTTTAATAATAATAACACAATTAAAAAATAAAACCAACTGGTACGTTTCTATTATTTCAACCCAAGTCATATCACAAAATTGCGTCACTTTACTGAATGAATAACATCTAATAATGAATCTTAATAATATATGTATGTATATCATTTGTATAAAAGATTTGATATTAAAAAAATGGCGCCAAGTTATAATCCTGTTAATTAAAAGTTCTATAATAATGAGCCCTAATAATACGTATATGATTTGTATAAAAGATTTGATATTAAATAAATGATGCCAAGTTAATCCCGTTATCTCGAAAGTTTTACGTACAACTGCTTTTAAAAAATAAAACCCAAGTGATCATTTCTATAAAAGATTTGATATGAATAAGTGGTGCCAAGTTTCATCTCATTATCTCGACAGATAAATTTCATGCAGTTTGAAGAGAAAACTATTTTTTATAAAAAAAGTTTTTATGTAAAAAAACTTGGCGTTGTTAGAAATAAAAACGAGGAATTTTAATTTAATTAAGGAAGAATGTGACAGCAAAAATAGTAATAAGCAACGTATATTGTTCAAGCGAATGTGATAAGGATGTTTGAATTAGAATTACGAATAAGACATAAGTTTTGATTTCTTACGTTCATTGTAGTATATTATAAAAGCGAATATACGGAATAGGTTTAAGATATTGTAATTTTAAAATTTAAATAATAAACTTTGTTTTCATTCAATGTAACATTTAAATTAAATTTATTATTATACTAAATTGTTTTGTTATTTACATTATTAAATCTAACAGCGCTTTTTTACATAAAAATTTTTTTTATTATGTTACGTCCAAACTGAAGGTTTTGTTTGTAGAAATCGGAAGGAAGGAAAAGGAGAAGGTTTGGAAGGACGTATTCAGTAACCGTTATCTCGCAGGCATACGCATAGTGGCGCGTGTTGCGAATCGAACGCACTTTTTTTATGGCTCCGGAATATGGGTCAACGTCCCATCAACGAAAGGACACTATAACGCCTTTTTCCAAGAGCAGTGCGATCGTCGGTCCTAATTCGAGTCTAGGAACATAATCCCTTCAACTCGGGACTGGACCATGTACGATCTCTGAGGGCAAGGAAAAGAAGGGCGAGGTCGTTATCCCTTAACTAAAAGAAAATCGAGAACCATTTCTACTACATCTAGGATTTATTTAATTCAATATGATAATTTTACAAATAATAGAGAAATTTTACAAATAATAGAGAAATTTGTTCTCTAGAAATAATCTGTTTATTATATACATATCAAGAGGCACGCCAAGTTACGCGCCGAGACCGCAGAGCCTCTTTTACGCGAAACGTCGTATTGACAGATCCTTCGATTATCAGATCTCAATAATGACTGAATCGATTAAATTTTAAGTAGGTTCAATGGATAGCTTGTTTATATAAGAAAATGATAGCTTTAATTTATATAAGAAAAGTGTTTTCACTTTTTGTGTACGTAATTCCCGAGCGGAGATATTGCGATGTAAAGTTTGAAAGTTAAATTTTTGATTTAAGAAACGTCGTCATCGTCATTATTATTATCGTCGTTGTCACCTGGCCAGTGGTGGGAAAATGTACTGTTTGCGTATTTGATGTAAGATGGCACTAATCAATCACGTAGAGTGGACAAAGAATGGACGTGCGCTTTATGTAAGGGTGAATTTTCACTAAGCGCGTCATATGGGGCTTGCGTTAAATATGTATAGAATATATTCTGTAAATGCACATGAAAATGGTGAAAGAAGTGATGAATGATAAAGCCCATGGCATACACAAAATCGTAAGGCATAAGGCAGTAAAATAAGCAGTAACGAAATGACCAATCACAGTTAAGAATTGTATTACGTTCTCTACAGTGATTGATTAAATTAAAATAAAATTATGTTCTCTATTRTAATCATATTTTCATTAATATTTAAAACTAACACTACCGAATATATCTACGCGAATGTATTGCAAGGCTTCAAATAACTCGCTGAGATTGTCTGGAAACACAGAATCATAAAAAAAAATCATCAAAATTTCAATTAATTTCAATTTCGATCTAAAGAATAATGTATTTAAGATAATTGGCTAAAAAAATGAGTCAAAAAAAATAAGATTATATTTATCACGACGCTGACAAAATGTTCATTTTAAATTCATATAAAAWGTAGATTTACAATAATATTAATTAATTTAATTAACATACAAAGTTAGTCACAAAAAAATAGCACGCATACAATCAGAAATCATAACTGCAGTTAATTTYTATTTCTATTTCTTTTAKTCAAATGACAAACATGAGTTTACAAACATTGAATGAAAGTAAAAATTCTTGCGAAAGAACGAAAAAGAAGAAGAGCCAGAAACATTCTGCCGCCGATAACTGCCTGTTGGTACGTCCAATAGTATAATCAGTATAGACTTGCATGAGCTATAACAACGTATAAAATTATGGATTAATACATTTATAATATATGCGAAATAAAAATAGCGAGTTTCTCAAAAATAGATTTAGTTTCCATAATTAAAGTATATAATTTACTTATAAGAACAATGGGTATATTCATTGCTTGGTACAACCAGAAAACATGGATAGATGTTAATCCACTACTTAATGCGCAAATTACTGCGAGATGCAGAAAGTAATGCAGTTACTTTTACTGTATTTTCATTATAATGCACTGTTAATATTGCAATAAACAAAGTCTGAAGCTCTGAAGATACTCCATCTTCCAAGGCACTGAAAGTAATACCGATAATAAATAAATTTGTACAAAAACAGAATTTTGCATGCTGACACATATACATAGATATCTATTTAATACAAAWTATATTTAATACAATTATTTTTACACTTAAATAGAAAGTTACTGTTGAAACCGTAGGAAAATATCGACGATAGTGAATAAATCCTATAATAAACTAAAGATTTTGATTTCCTCACTGCTTTTATTTTTAAAAATTTTTACAATTTGAAGTATTTTCACTAAAAAAATAAGTATATTTAGATAAGGCATGTGAGACAAGAATAAATTTAGATCAAAGATATATATATATATATATATATATATATATATATACTATAAAAAGAGCTACATATAACTCAATAAAATTTGTATTAATATTCTTTCTATTAACAATGTATAATTTTGCATCTTCTGTTAGCATCTGAATCTAAGAGATTCAGAGTAGATTTTCTTTTATTGCATTATGCATAGAAATTTTAAAACATTCTTGTACACTTGTGTRAAAGCTTTAATAAGTTTTTAAATAGAAGATAATATTGATGATTTAAAATTATGAATTAATACATTTGTAATATATGCAAGATAAAAATAGCGATTTCTCAAAAATAGATTTAGTTCCATAATTTAAGTATATACCTTATTTATAAGAACAATGGGTATATATTCATTGCTTGGTACACTCAGAGAACATGGATAAGTGTTAATCCACTACTTAATGTGCAAATTACTGCGAGATGCAGAAAGTAATGCAGTTGCTTTTACTGTATTTCCATTATAATGCACTGTTAAGATTGCAATAAACAAAGTCTGAAGCTCTAAAGATACTCCGTCTTCCTAGAYAATGAAAGTAATACCGATTGTATAAAAACAGAATTTTGAATGYTGACACATACATTGACAGACATTTGCTTAATGTAAATTATTTATTCACCTAAATAGAAAGATACTGTTGAAATCGTAAGATAACATTTCGAGCATATGCTTTGAAAATATAGTAGATTGTGGATATATTGCGCACGGTCGCACGTTGATGTAATTTTTCATCTGCATGTTATCTTACGTAATATGACTTCAATTTGTCTGTTGAGCCTTACACTTCGAAAAAATAGGTCAAAAAATGTGGTAGAATATGGTTCCAAGCGAAGGTCCACTTTAAAAAAATCTAACGCGCCGAAAGTGGAACCTCAAGAATGGTATGGAAGTCCACGTTATTTATAATTTTTATTGTTTTCATATGTCAAAAATTCAGCACTATACCGCTTCTTATAAAAAAATACAATAACGCGATTGTTCTATAAGAATTATATTTAAAAAGTATTATTTATATAAAATAAAGTATTTTTTTGCACTCTACAGCACTATAGTATTCTACGAATAGCATTTTACATCTAATTTTCTTTTTACGCGACAGATATGTTCCGCATAATAAGAAATCGTGTAAAAAGAATTTTSTTTTTAATTTGTTAAGAATGTGTAAAGAAAGTTGTATAAAAATAAAATCGYGCAAAAATAAACCGCGTTTAAGAAAAGAGTTAAATACATTAATTAAGCATGCACAGCTTCTATAAATGATGTATGCCATTTAATTCATACTTTGGAACTTGACTGTACATCACACTCGGGCATTCAGTACGCGCGGTCGACCCAAGCAGCTACCATCTATGAAACTATTAATGAATTACAGTTGCAGTCGGTAACTTATCTCTCATGAAACGTTCATAAAACGTTCAGACAACCATTATGATTCACCCTGTATATATATATATATATATATATATATATATACATACATACGTGTGTATGTGTGTGTGTGTGTGTGTGTGTGTATTTAGTAGAATTAAACTATTTCAAACATACATTTAAATATAATTTATTTTAATACATTAAAATATAATTTAAATTTTAATCAATATTAATTTTATAAATTAATTAAAAATTAAAATTTTTATTATTATTAACTTAAATATTTTTAAAATATTTTAAAATATTTTATCATATTAAATCTAATTTTACTTATTTACATATCATTATTTTTATGATTTATTAATTATTTGAATTTTAATAGAAATTAATAATTTTCTATTTATCTGCTTATTAAGATTTCAAGATTTATGCAAAATTATAATAATACAATTATTTTTTTTATTTTATTATTCAAATTATTGCTTCTTTAATCATTATTTACTCAATTATGATAAATAATTTATTTTTTATCAATTTACTTAATATTTTAATGATTATTTCCTTAATATTAAAATTAAGAATTCCTCTTTTCCACTTATGACTACCTACTAT
>JANQDE010000372.1:9105-26327 GCA_037157785.1 Cephalotes varians | reverse complement strand
TTATCTCGCTGGGGAAATGCAGTTATGCATCCCCCGCCCTGACCTAACCAGTCAGTTTGTGGCGGGGATATGTGGGACTCGCCCTATTTAACGGGCCCTACCCACTAAAACCCCAGCGGGTGTCCGAACTTAGGCGTTGCAGGGGGATGGACCGGGATGGATCTGATCATCTGCATTACTACCGGTCCAACCCCCGCCTCGGGCGGGCTATTGTGTCGCCCGCCCTACTGCCTCGTCTTATTGCGGCGACGGAGGAGGGACACCCGTTCTCTCCATCGCCCTTCCCGGGGGTGGGGAGCAGCGCAGGCCTTGGGTCTTGTTCCGCGCTTGCCCCCCCTCCCCCCCGGGGGATAGGGGGCCGGTGTCCGCTATGAACTTTGCGGACACCAGCCCCCCCTTCCTTCCTCTATATCGGGCGCCCATCTTGTTTTGATGGGCGCCCGAAAGAGGGGGCGGGGGAGTCCCTCTGCGTGGGATACCCCGCCCCCATCCTCTCCCTTCTTTCTGTTGATTCTAGGGGGGAGCGGCAGCCGGCTGTGAACTTCGCCGGTTGCCGCTCCCCCTACCGTGTTGGTCGACCAGATTCACAATGGGGGAGGGCCCATTTTAGATAGCCCCCCCCCCCCCCCCGGGGCCCCTCGCCCTATCTCCCTCTCGTCATCAATGCGGGGGGATAGGGGGGGTCCCCGCGGGGGACCGGGTATGAACTTCCCCGATCCCCGCAGAGGCCCCCAACCACCCCCTCCTTTCCTCGTGGCCCTCCTCTTCTCTATCACCTGAGGTGGGCCGGGGGGCGACGGCGGCGCCTGTATCTGGCGCCACCGTCTCCCCCTCCTGCTCCCACTCCGGCGACTTCCCCTCTACGGATTCGCTCCGCCTCCTCCTTCTTACTTATGACCTCCTCGCAAAATGCGAGGAGGCCCCTCCATGACCCCTCGCTCCCGAGCATTTATTCGATAACCGCCGGGAGCGAGAGGTCCTCGCCAACCACTGCGGCGAGGACTCGGCGCTGTTCCGCCCACTCCGGGCATTCTTGAAGAGTGTATTGTGCCGAGTCCATGTCTACGCCGCAGTGGTGGCACCGCGTCGTGCGCTCGCGCCCGATGCGACACAGGTAGTCACCGAAGCAACCGTGACCAGTCAAGACCTGCGTCGCTCGGAACGCGAACCCGCCCCATCCCCGGTCTAGCCAGGCTGCCAGGCGGGGCTGGACAGCCGCGACAACCCTCTTGGTGGCCATCTTTGGTCGGCACAACTACACCGACCACGCGGCCACGAGGCGTTGTCTTGCCCGGACCCTAATCAACTTGACGGCTCTGGGGGGGGGGGTGTAGCGCCCCCGTGCCCCCGTCTGAGCTCCGCCATCTCGAAATAAATTTGCCTCCTCATTCAGGCAAGGAGCTCTAGCGGGAGATGTCCCGCCAAAACCGTCGCCGACGCGTGGGAGATGGTCCTGTATCCCCGGATCGTCCTGATCGCCACCCGGCGCTGCACCCTGTATAGTTGGGCGCAGATCTGCCGGGAGGCTTCGGCCTCTGCGGCCCAAACTGGGGCCGCGTACAGGACGATTGGATCACCCCCGCGTACAGGCGGCGGACCCGCCCGCTAGGCCCCCCCACGTTGGGGAGCAAACGGGCAAGTGCGTCCGCCGCCCTACTCACGCGCGGCACCAACTGATCAAAGTGGGCCCGGAACTTCCATCGGCTGTCCAGTATGAGGCCCAGGTAATTGATCTTGGGCCCCAATTGGGACGGGCACCCCGGAAACCTCAATCGAGTCTCTTGGAGGCGCCCCACAGCGGCCGTTGTGAAAATACACGGCCTCTGTTTTCTGGGGCGCCACTTCCAGACCGAGGCTCCGGATGTGGCGCACGACGCCCGCCGTGGCCTCATTGGCCCGGCTTCTAGCTTCCCCCCAGTCCCTCCCGACCGCGAGTATAAGCGTATCGTCCGCGTAACAGATAACTTCGCAGTCGGGAGGAAGGAGAAGCCTTTCCAGCACAGCGTTGTACCCGAGGTTCCACAGGTGAGGTCCCAGTACTGATCCCTGCGGAACCCCGCGGTACACATCCCTTTCCACAGAGACCTGGTTTTGATCTCTGTATTCGAGCCACCGGCCCGACAGGTAGGCCCGAAGGACACGCCTTAGATGGGGAGGGACCCCGTGATGTTCTAGGGCCCCCCCTATGTGGTCCCAGGGCAGGGAATTAAAGGCGTTTGAAATATCCAACGCCACTCCAACCGCCATCCTGCCCTCCTGCACGGGCCGTTCCGCCAGGGCCCGGACGCACAAAATGGCGTCCACTGTACTCCTGGCCCGGCGGAAGCCATACTACCGATCATGCAGGTCGGGTCCTACCTCCTCCAAATGCCGGACGAGTCAGCCAGCGATTATCCTTTCTAAGAGTTTGGCTTCCTCGTCTAGCAGACAAATGGGCCGATAGCCCGATGGGGTGTCCGCTGGCTTGTTCTCCTTGCGGAGAAGGACCAACTTGGCCCTCCTCCACACTGAGGGGAAGCTACCCTCTTTGAGGCACCTCGTGAATAGGTGCCTCATCTCCTCTCCAATAGGTCTCATGGCCGAGGCCCAGATTCTGCCGGGGACGCCATTGGGACCGGGAGTCGTGTTTTTCTCCCGCATCCTCTTGACGGCCCCGCGGATTTCCTCCATGGAGAGCTCCAAGTCCTCGCCCTATTCCTCCTCTGTCGCTGGTTGCTCCACCCAGGGGGACACCTCTCCCGTTGATTCCGGGAAGAGGGCCCCCAAGACGTGGGCAAGGACTGGGGCCTCCAGTGCCTCCGTATGGGGGGGCGCCCATCTTCGCAGTTTTTCGCGAACGATTTTGTAAGGGCGCCCCCATGGATCCTCGTCCAATGTTTGGAGGAGCTCCTTCCAGGCCTCGGCCTTCGCTCTGGCGATCGCGGCTCGGAGGGCTTTGGCTGCCCCCCGATAGCCTATCGCCGCCTCCTCTATTGCCGCGGGATCAGTCCCGCGGCATCGCCGGGCCCGCTTCAGCACACGCCGTTTTGCGTGTGCTTCCTGGCGGAGCGTCGTAAGCTCGTCGCTCCACCAGTGCGCAGCCCGGCGGGGGCGGGGGTTAGTCAAGGGCATGGCAGCATCACAGGCCCCGATGAGTAGGGCCCGTATCCGCTCCGCCCGCTCGTCCACATTTCCCCCTCCCCCATCATCTACCGCGGGCCATGTCCCCGCGAGCATATACTCCTCGAAAGGGTTCTCCGTAAACTTGCGGAGGGCCCAACGGCGCGATCGGGGTTGGCGGCGTCCGAGCACCTGGGCTGGAGTCTCTGTCAGGACCACTCCGATGTAGCGGTCTGATTCAGTGTGTGCGTCCGTTAGCACACTCCAGCCCCTTATCCTGGCCGCAGCTTGGGGGTTGGCCCATGTCAGATCTATAACGGACTCTCCCCCCTGCGGCCGGACGCAGGTGCTCGTTGAGCCTGTGTTCATGCAGTACAGGCCCAACGACGCCGCCCATGTCTCCAGAGCCACGTCTCTCCGGTTCGTGTGCCGGGAACCCCATGACGTTGACCACGAGTTGAAGTCCCCGGCCACGATGGTCGGGGTAGACGCGTATTTCCTTACGCATCTGTCCAGCTGCCCCAACCTGTTTTCAAAATCGGCATGGCTCAGATTCGGAGACAGGTATACCCCGATCACAGCCATGTCGCCCCACCTGACGACGACATACCCGCTCCCCGCCTCCAAGAATGTGCAGGGGAGCGGGTTCTCAGAACGTCGCCAGGTGATGGCGACGTCCACCTCCGAGCCCCTTCGGGCTGCCGCCCATTGTGAATGTCGGGGCGGCACCCAATGGGGCTCCGATACGACCATCAGGCCGTAGTCGTGCTCGGTAGCGTATTGCTCCAAGAGCGCTTGTGCCGCACGAGCACGATTCAGGTTAGCCTGCAGGAGCTTATTCGCCGCCATTTCTAGGCCGTACCACGTCCTCTTCTGCTCCCGCAGGCCTTCCTACTTCCTCCTGTTCCCCTTGGGCGGGGGCGGGGGCTGTTGGAGCGGGGTCCCCCCTGGATGGGGGTTCCGCTTCAATTTCGACCCCCTCCATTTAAGTGGGGGGGTGGCATAGGAATTGCGGCCCCCCCTTCTCTGCGTCCTCTCTTCTCGCGTGCGCCTCTCCCTTTTTGATCCCCGAAGAGGAGGGTCTCTTGGGGAGGGATTGCACCGCGGCCTCCACCTCTACCTCCATCGGTGTCCCGCCCCCCGGGGGAGCGGCGACCGGTGGGGGGGAAACTGGAGGTTTCCCTTCCCGTCCTTTCCTTGTTCTACGGGGCACGGGGGCCCTGCAGGCAGTGCCCCCTACCCTGTGGTTTGCCGGCTTGTTACTCCCGGCATAAATCGCGCACCTGACCGGAGCCCTGCAGTCTCTGGCGGCGTGACCGTCTTCCCCGCATCTATAGCAGGCTCCGGTCCTCTGTGCTCGTGCACGCCGCCCAAACATGCCCCTTGCCCCAACATTTGTAGCATCTTAGGGGCCGTTCGGGCAGCATTTCCACTTTAACCCTCGTCCATCCTATGGTGATGGACCCGCCTCTCACCACTGTATTGGCTACGGTGAGCGGGCACCTCAACCAAGCGGATCCCATCCCGTTGGGGGTTTGAGGTATAGGTCCCACCCGTACTTCTTCCGGGTGGCAACTCCCTCTCTCCGTCAAGACCGCCGCGATTTCGTCCGCGGAGATCGAGTCCTCTAGGTCGCGGACCCGAATCTCCGCGGTTTTCTGGGGCCTAATAACGGTGACGCCCTGTTTGTCGGCCAGGACCGATCTTAATTGATCGGCCAGAGCGTCAGCTAGTTGTGGCCCGTCGGCACCCGGGATTTCCAGTAGAAGGGCCCCGGTGCGGGCCCTCCTGGGTCTCATCTCCCGGATGCCGATTTCGTTAAGGCTGATCCGTGCCCGGGCAAGCCGCATCGTCTCGGCTTTTTCGCCCTCCGGGCACGTGATCTGCACCGCGGCGGTTCTCGGCGGCTCCTTCAATTTCGGGGGGGCTTAGGTTCGTTGCCCCCCGGTGTCCCTCGTGCACCGGCTGGTGCTTTTCCCGCCTGGCCCTTAGGGGCTCGGGCGGCGATGAAGGCCGCGGTGGCCGGGCTGTGTCCGGCCTCCTGTTTGCCTTCCCTTCTCTTTCCTCTCCCCACTACTTGGGACCACTGTGTGGAACCTTGGGGTGGGGCGGGGGGAGAGGAGCTGGGGGGAGCGCGTGGGGGGGCTCCGGTCATAGATCTTGTGACCGGGCCCGCTGCTCTAACCTCGCGATCTACGGGGGTTGGAGGGGGAGGGGCTAACGCCGCGATGATGCGTCGCCTCGCCTCCTTCCTCCTCTTCTCGTATCTTCTCCTCCGGGCCTCGGACATCTTCCCCCTTCTGGGTGGAGGGGCGCCCCAGGTCTTAGGGGGAGGGGGGGTTCCGTGCGTTTTTCTTCTCTTATCGGGGGGGAGGCATATTTCTATCCCCCACGCCGATATGTATCGACAGTCCCTTTCTTCTCAGGAATTCGACCGCCTCTGCGATCCTCTTTGACTCCTCCTCCGTCTGACTGGATACCAGCTCCATCATGTTCCAGTTCGGATCCCTTTGTTTGCTATTTTCTTTTCCCGCCTCTTTGCCCTTGTCATTTTTGGGTTTGTCTCTCATTCTCCTCTTCTCATCATCGCGCTTAGCCATTTTTGCTTCTTTGGCCTTCACAATTTGATTCACCTTTTTGATGGGTGCCGCGACTTGTTGGCCCTTCTCGTTTGTCATTGTTCTGACATCAACCTTTCTGTTCTCCACAATCCTTAGTTTCCCTCCTGTATGGGGTTTATCCTCCATAATTGTTGTTATCCCTTTTATGGAGGGTCTTATCCAGGGGTATGTCTTCAATTCCTCCTCTGTAGTTATCCTTGGGTTAGGGGTGGGGGGAGTCTCCTTTCCTCCCTCTTCCCTCTCCTTTTCTCTCATCGCTTCCTGTTTGTCCGTGGTTGTTGTTGGGACCCTTATTTCCTCGACTTCCCCGATCTACATCGGTCCTGGTTCCCAACAGCTTAGTCTCTGTTCTTCTCTAGCTAGCTGGAGTTGTTTCTCAAGTTCCTCTTTCTGTTCTGATACTCTCTGTAGAAGCTCTTGATAATGCTCCGCTTTCTTCCTCTCTGTTTCCGCAGTTGATAGAATTATGTCTATTGTTTCTCTCATCTTTTTCATTTCCTCCTCCATTTTCTTGAAGGACTCTTCTTGTTCCTCTTGTCTTTTACGGAGGGTTTCCACCTCTGTGTTCTCGTCTATTCTTGTTCTCAGGGTCTCTATTAGTCCCAGAGTTAGACTGGCGCTGACCTTAAGGGCATTCTGGTGAGTGCCCTTCAGGTTGCTCGATTTCTGCACTTGTAATATGTGCGTCTGTGCCTCTCTCAGGCGATTAATGATGTCTGCGGTTGGTTGGTGTTCCGCCTCCTCCGCGTATTTTTCCGGTTCAGTTCCCAGCGACTCGGTAATTTCCTTGCCGTTCATCCTCAGGATCTTCTCCTCGTGTAATAATTTTAATTCCTTCTCTCTCTCCATGTTGAGTTCTATTTGTGCCTCCTTCATTCCAACGTATTCTCCCGTTGTAGGAGGTCGTCCTGGACCCCTCTTTAACTTTTCCAGGCGATCCAGACTGTCACATCTCTTTTTAGCGGCCCTCTCTCCATCTTCCTCCTCTATTTCCTTCTCCTTGGGATCCCTTGTTTGTGAGCGGGACCTTTCCTCGCCGTTACTGTTTCCGTCTTTTTCAGGCAGCTCTTCCCCGGAATCTGAGTCTTCCACCTACTGTTTCGCTTTGTGGCTACTCCTACTCCTCCCTCTCCTGTCTCTTTCCTTCTCTTTTTCTTTCACCGATGGTTTTTCCTCCACTTTCTCCACTTTAATGCAGAGTTCTTTTAGAATCGTTCTTGTTCCATCTTTAGCGCTGCCTTCCGCTAGGATTTGGCCCTTCCTCGTCATTATTGTTAGGTCCTGGGAGCTTTCTGACTCTACGTCAGACTCCCCTCCTGCCCTTCCACCTCCTCTTAGTCTGATGGGCTCATGCCCCCCCCCCCCCTTCCTGATCTCCCGACGACTTCTCGTCGTGCACGAAGTCCTTCGCAGGCGCATTAGGAGCATGCACTCCTGCGGAGCAAGTGCATGCAACCCCGGCGATCGCCAATTCCCCGCCGACACTCGCGGTCAATGCCGACGGCAGCCCATCGTATGATTTGTCTTCGCGACCCGACCTGGAGACCCCTGGGAAGATAAGTTCTCCCTGCCGGTGCCGGGTATCCGACCCCCCAGCTGTTTTATTCATTATCGTTGTCATATCCATATTTGTTATAAATTGGTTTTAAAGAGTTTTCCTTCTCTGTGCGCCTGCGTCGTCATATATGGATCCGTCCTGCGGGCCGGCGGCCCCGCCGACCCGTTGGGGGGGCGTGAGCCCTGCCTCGGAATACATCCGAGCGGCCTCACGCACCCCCCCGCTCGGCGGGCAGACTTGCCCCCGAGCCCTCGGGCCCCATCCGGGAATACGTCCCGGTGGCCCCCACACTCGGTGGGCACCAGACGTGGTGCCCACCAGGTGGCCGGACCCTGCCTCGGAAACGTCCGAGCGACTCCGACCACCTCCCCGGGAAGGGCGAGCGGGCCCCGCCTCGGAAGACGTCCGAGCGGCCCCGCTTCCCTCCCCCTGCCCAGCGCCCTAGGCCCAAGCCACGGCCGGTCGAACCGCCCAGACGTGGACGGCCACGGCCCGGTAACTCGGGACCATCAGGCGCCAGGCGGCGGGCCCCGACCTGGGAATACGTCCCAGCGGCCCCGCCCCGCCTTTCCGGCATACTGCCCTCGGGGTCCCAGGGACAGCGCTTCCGTCCTGAAAAGGACGGACCGCCATCCTGATGTTCCGAAGGGCAGCTACCGGGGAGGAGGGAGCCCCACCTCGGAATATGTCCGAGCGGCCTCCACTCCCCCCTATTTCCGGCACACAGTCGCCCCGGTCTCCGGGACAGCCACGACCACCCCGAAGGGCGACCCGCCACCCGGGGTTCAGGGATGACGGCTACCGGGGCTTCGGGCCCCGCCTCGGAATAAGTCCGAGCGGCCCCGTCGCCCTACACGTACCCCCCTAATGGCGGAGCACCGCCCCCTTACCTGCCGACCGCCCTAAGGGTGGAGCATCACCCCTTCGGGCTATCGGCTGCGCGGAAGCACCCGCAAGTGTCACGGACAGGGAACAGACCTCCCCCTAACGGTGCCGTGTCACCGGGCGTTTGAAGTCGGGGTCGCCATCCCCTACCGACGATTTGGGAGTCGAAGCTCCCTTTACGAGGCCGCCGGACCCTTGTCCGCCGAAGTTCTCCCTTCTCTCGGGGCGAGGCGTAACAACCCCGACTCCCCTCGGTTCATYGGGAAACCTCCGACGGACTTGATGAGACCTAGCCAGGCGATCCGCAGCCTCCATTCGTCACCAGTGACTCCTGGAAGCCTTAGCGGATCCCCCAGAGCTCCCACGCCACGACAAGGCGTCTCACAATGTGGGAGCCATTTATATACCCTGAAATATATTATTTATTTTATTAAAAAATACAAAAAATTATTCCATTTTATATACTATCTTTAATTAAAATAAATATAATTTTTATTTATTTTATCTTATTTATTTGTTCAATTTTAYCTCCCATTGTAATAATTAATCTAACTAATTTTAAAATACTTTTATCTTACTCATCAATTAATCAATCTAGATGAATAATTTTATTAATTTTTTTAAAAAWTATTATTTGAATTAAATATTTTATCTTTTATATTATTATTTYATTAAATATATCTTTAATTATATACTTTTTTAAAATAATATTTAATCTTACTTACACTACTTTTAATCAAATTAAATTAAATTAAATTTTTATTATATTTATATTTAATCTAGCCGGTATGCCCCCCTATTCCTTTTTTTACATAAAATGATTTAGAATATATATTTCCATTTATAATTCTAACCTATTTATTATTTTAATTATTATAATATTTAGATCATTATTTATACTTTATATTTATATTAATATAATAATTAATTCAATATTCTTTCATAAATTTAATTCAAAACTGATTRAATTTAATTTTATAAATACATTTAAATATTCTAAATTAATTTTATCTAGATTATTCCTTTCCTTAATCTTAATTATTATTTAAGATTTTAAGTTATATAATAAACTTTAAACCTTCAAAGTTTAAAATATAAATCTAAATTTATAAATCTTAATAATATATTATATTTTAGTAATTAACAATCAAATAAATTATAAATATATATTACTATATCATATCTTTAAAYTTGCAATTTAATATTTTATATGYTTAAACTAATATATTTTTAATATCAGAAATTTGATATTTCTTAAATAAATTTACAATTTATTACCTAAATCAGACATTATACAATTTTAAAAATATGAATAAATGACTATACTCAACTAATCATAAAGATATTGAAATTCTTTACTTTATTTTCGCTATTTGAGCAGGAATAATTGGATCTTCAATAAGAATATTAATTCGCCTAGAATTAGGATTTTGTGGATCAATTATTAATAATGATCAAATTTACAATTCTATTGTCACAAGTCACGCTTTTATTATAATTTTTTTTATAGTTATACCATTTATAATTGGCGGATTTGGAAATTTTTTAGTCCCATTAATACTTRGATCCTCCGATATAGCATACCCTCGAATAAATAATATAAGATTTTGGATCCCCCCTCCCTCAATTTCTCTTTTATTATTAGGAAATTTTATCAATAATGGAGTTGAAACTGGATGAACTATCTATCCTCCACTGGCTTCAAATATCTTCCATAGAGGACCTTCAATTGATTTATCTATTTTCTCACTTCATATTGCAGGAATCTTCTATCTTAGGAGCAATTAATTTTATTTCTACAATTATAAATGTACATCACAAAAATTTTTCAATAGATAAAATTCCCCTTCTTGTTTGATYTATTATAATTACAGYTATCCTATTACTTTTATCATTGCCTGTTTTAGCCGGTGCCATTACTATACTTCTAACTGATCGAAACTTAAACACATCATTTTTTGATCCATCAAGAGAAGGAGACCCAATTTTATATCAACACTTATTTTGATTTTTTGGTCATCCAGAAGTCTATATTCTTATTTTACCTGGATTTGGCCTAATATTATCATAAATGAAAGAGGAAAAAAGAAACCYTTGGATCATTAGGAATAATTTACGCAATATTAGCTATTGGATTTTTAGGATTTATTGTTTAAGCCCATCATATATTTACAATTGGTTTAGATGTTGATACTCGAGCTTATTTTAYTTCTGCCACAATAATTATTGCAATCCCAACAGGAATTAAAATTTTTAGATGAATTTCAACTTTTCATGGAATAAAATTTAACTATAATCCTACCTTATGATGATCAATAGGATTTATTTTTCTATTTACCAGGGGAGGCTTAACTGGAATTATACTCTCAAATTCATCTATTGATATCGTTCTACATACCTACTATGTAGTTGCCCATTTTCATTATGTATTATCAATAAGAGCTGTATTTGCTGTTATTACAAGTTTTATTCACTGATTCCCTTTAATTTCTGGCTTTACATTAAATAATTTTTATCTTAATATTCAATTTTTATCAATATTTATTGGTGTAATTTAACTTTCTTTYCCCAACATTTTTTAGGTTTAAGAGGAATACCTTGACGTTACTCTGATTATCCAGATACCTTTTTATTTTGAAATATTATTTCTTCAATAGGTTCTTTAATTTCTATACTAAAATTAACAATTCTTATATTTATCGTATGGGAAAGTCTGAGATYAAAACGAAAAATTATTAATTTCTTTTTTCTAAATTCATCCTTAGAATGACAAAATTATTATCTTCCTTTAAATCATAGTTATAATGAAATACCATCAATTTAAAAATAAATTAATTTACTTACATCTTTAAAATTAAAATCTAATTTATATTAATTAATTTAATATGGCAGACTAGTGCCATGGATTTAAACTCCATTTATAAAGATTTAATCTTTTATTAAAAATCAATACCTAAATAATTTCTCTCCAAAATTCTAATTCTCCAACTTATGATATAATAATCTTTTTCTATGATTTCACTATAATTATTTTACTTTTTATTACCTTAYTTATTTTTTTTATTATAAGAATAATTAAAAATAAATTTATTAATCGATTCTTACTTCAAGGACATTTAATTGAATTAATTTGAACTATTGTACCTATGTTTATTTTAATTTTTATTGCTATCCCATCTTTAAAAATTCTTTACCTAACTGATGAAATTCATAATAATAAACTATCAATTAAAGCTATTGGACATCAATGATATTGAAGATATGAATACCCTGATTTCAATAATATTGAATTTGACTCCTTTATAATTCCCCTAAATAATTTAATAAATAATGAATTTCGTTTACTCGATGTTGATAGCCGATGTATCTTATCATTTAACCTGCCCATTCGAATTTTAACAATTTCCATAGATGTAATTCATGCATAAACTGTCCCCTCCTTAGGTATTAAAATAGATTCAACCCCAGGCCGGCTCAACCAAACTATATTATTTATAAATCGATCTGGATTCTTTTTTGGTCAATGTTCAGAAATTTGTGGTAATAATTGTGGTATAAATTGTGATATAAATCATAGATTTATACCCATTGTAATTGAATCTACTAATTTTTCCAATTAAAAAAATTGATTAATATGATTTTATTCATCYAATGATGCATAAAAATTTTTACTAAAAAAAATTATCCACAATCATTAAATGACTGATTAAAAGTATTGATTTTTTAAATCAAAATATAATAGAATTTACTATTTTTAATGATTCAAYTAAATAGAATTAGTTAATCAATAACATTAAAATGTCATTTTAAAATTATTTTACATAAATATTCTATTATCCCTCAAATAATACCCATACATTGAATTTTAATAACAATTATTACTATAATTATTAATTATTATTAATTATTATTATAAATTTCATTTATTTTTTAATAATTTATCCCCTTCCTACTCCAACTAAACAATACCTATTTACAATACATAAATGAACTTGAAAATGATAAATATTTTTTCTATTTTTGACCCATCATCTTCAATAAATTTTTCATTAAACTGAATAAGTATATTTTTTATTTTTCTATTCCTTCCATATCAATTTCGACTTATTCCTTCTCAAAATATTCCCTTATGATTTAAATTAATTAATTTTACATGCAATGAATATAAAATTCTAATTAACTACTCATACTCTAACCTTATTTTATTTATTAGATTATTATTTTTCATTTTTTTTAGTAATTTTTTGGGACTATTCCCATATATCTTCACTGCTTCAAGTCATATTTTGTTTGTCTATGTCCTTATGATTATGAATAAGAATAATAATTTATAGATTTTTTAACTATCTTAATGATTTATTAAGACATCTAACTCCTTTTATTCTAATACCATTTATATAGTTATATTAGTTTATAGTTATTATCGAWTCAATTAGATTAATTATTCGACCCTTTACCCTATCAATTTGTTTAACAGCAAATATAATTGGTCATTTACTATTATCACTTCTAGGATCATCAGGTCAATCAATTAATAAATTAATTATCTTAAATATTATAATCTTTTCACAAATTCTATTATTTATTTTAGAAATTTCGGTCTCAGCCATTCAAGCTTACGTATTTTCARTYCTCTTAACTTTATATAGAAGARAAATTTAAATTATGACTAAACAAAATCACCCATAYCACCTAGTTACCCAAAGTCCATGGCYCATTAWTATTTCAATTAATTTATTTAATAACTTAATCTGTACAGTAAGATGATTCCATAACTTAAATTATGGACTTACTATAACYATTCCCTGTACATTATTATGTATATATCAATGATGACRTGATATTACACGAGAAGCAACCTTTCAAGGATGTCATACTTCAATAGTCTACAAAGGCATACGCCTAGAATTGACTTATATGATGCGGAAAAGTAACAGTCTATTTTCTGGAAATTTTGTTTTTTTAATCCCACATTTTGAAGTTGAAGACGGTTTGGTAGAATGTCGTATCCGCGATAAAAGTGTCATAGATCTACTCTAAAAAAYCTCGTTGGAATTTTTCAGAAATTCAATATGGCAGATTTGATATGGCGGCTTAAATTTCAAAAAAATATGAAAAAATATRTGCAAATGAGTGTTTATATTGAAAATTCTCTATACACTGTAGGAAAGACTATGTTTCTTTGCCAGAAAAATATTTTATATATTTCGCCGTTGCCTGACTCTCCGTGAGGAGGTAAACGTAGAATAGAGAGTCTTTTTTTTGTAATTTTTTTTTGTACTTTTTTGTTTTTTTAGAAAAGCTAGAYCTGGTGATTTGAGAACATAAGATGAAGAAAGAGAAGAAAAGAAAAAATTGTTGTATGGAGAAATRTGATAAGAGAACATTTTTGCTTTGCAACAATTGTAATCAACATTTTTGCAAAATATATTCTACAGACTTTCACTCAATTTGATTATCGTTTAGATTTGTAACGATGCAACTTTCCGGACAAAGATGCATCGTTACGACGCACCAAAAACCGCGTCAATATTGAAGCCGTTAACGGTCCGCATTCGAGACCGCTCGCAGCATCCCGAACATCCGCGAACGCCGGCATCCCATCACCGCCGAGCACGGGCTCCTCTCCGCGCCGAGCGCTAAGAGAAGGGAGCCCGATTGTTATAACAAATTACTTGCCGATTTTCGGCAGTAAGCGGCCGGCCGGACCGCACGAAGAGCACGCCAGTCCTAGCGATCCGATCCTAGAGACCAGCTCCGAATCCGCTTCCTAAGCAATCTACCAGAGATCTCGGGATCGAGAGTACTCGATCTTCGCCGAGCGTAYTCGGCTTTTGGGAAATTCCGAACCGTCCGCAAGATAATGGGACCGAGAGTACTCGATCTCCGCAGAGCGTACTTGGCTCTCGAAAGACTCGCATTTCCCTTCACTGCACGAGGTATCGGGATCGAACGTATTCGATCTCCGCCAAAACTCGGTCCTCAAGCCTGACCGCGGGCCATCRCAAAGGGTTGCACAAATCAGGCAACCGAAAGGCTCCGCCGCGTGCAGAAATAAATATTCTCGCCGGCGTACGCCGCGCGCGCCCTGGAATCTTCAGCCAATCACGCCGCATAATCCTGCCACGTAACTTTGCTGCGCCGCCGATACGCTCCGCGACCGAAGCCCTCCGAGCAACTACAAATTGACGCGCGAGAGCGTCCCGTTGCTGATTAAACACACGTACGTGCACTTGCACCGATACTTTGTAAATATCACGTTTCCCTTTTGTAATACATACCGAGCACGAGTACAAAGTGCATTCGCACCGACACTGTAAATACCGCGTTTCTAGTTTATAATACACATCGAGTACGAATACAAGGTGCACTCACACGGACACTGTAAATACCGCGTTTGTAGCTTATAATATACACCGAGTACGAATACAAGGTGCGCTCACACCGACACTGTAAATACCGCGTTTCTAATACATACCGAGCACGAATACAAAGTGCACTCACAGCGACACACACACAACACACACACACACACACACACACACACACACACACACACACACACACATACGCACGCACTACGTGAGCAACTTGTAATTATATGCTTGAATAAAACGTTTCTTTGTTAACCGATAGAAACCGAGTTGAGTCTAGCCCGAACCTGTAAATGCCGACGAGCACATCCGGCAAAATCATTGCACTTCCGATTATCGAATGACGAACCGTTACAGATTCATATTTTTAGCGATAGAAACTAAAGACAAACTGTTGTTCAGAGTAATGATGGAGAATGAAAAATCTAAAAATAATGAGTTATAGAAAGCTTTCGGGAAAAGATATAAATATTTATAAAAATGCAAAAAAAAACGCTCAAAAATACAAATAAACACAAAAAAACAAAAAAGTATAAAAAAAAAACAAAAAATGGTGTTTCTCTTATTCATATCTTATAAAGTCACTTAATTTCCTTTTATTTCATTTGAAATACTTAAATTTTATACTTAAAATTTAAGTGGGAATCGGAAAAATACGAGGCACAATAAAATACAAAAAAATAACGGAAAAGTACAAGATACAAAAAAATACAAAAAAATTAAAAAAAAAAGAACAAACAAAAAGAATACAAAAAGAAGACTCTCTATTCTGCGTTTACCTCTTCGCGGTGAGAGTCGAGTAACGGCGAAATATATATAAAATATTTTTCCGGCTAAGAAACGTCTTTTAGTCCTTTCTACAATGTGTAGAGAATTATCGAGAAAGGCTTTATTCCCGTATAGATCTCGTATTTTTCCAATTCTTATCTAAGTTTTATATAAAATTTAAGTATTTCAAATGAAATAGAGGAAAATTAAGTGATTTCATAAGGAATGAGAGAAATACCATTTTTTCGCATTTTTTCGAAATTTTAGTCACCATATTGAAGCCGCTATATTAAATTTTTGGAAAATTCCAATGGAGTTCTTTAGAGTAGATATCTATGACACTTTTTATCGCGGATATGATATTCCAGCGTTTTCAACTTCAAAATGTGGAATTTGAAAAAAAAAATCGTGATAAATCTGGTATTTTTCTGGAAAATGAACTGTAACTTTTCCGTATCACTATATACGTCAATTCTGATACGTCAATTGCGGCCTTTGAAAGATAAGATTCTAAGCATTTGGAAATATTATCGTTGATATTTTTTTTAGGTCGAATACATGAATAGATATTACGCTGAAAGTGGAAAAAAAATAATGGCCTTTTGATCCGAAAAGGGTTAAAATATCATAAATTAATCATAAAATCAAATTAAGATTTTAAGGCACTATAGTATTAAAAACGATGAAAATTGATTATTAATATCGGTTTTAAACTGATATTCATAGTTGGTGCTTATTTCAGGACTGTTTTAAATAATGTCTTAAAGTACTAACACGGCTCTGTGTTTGGCTTAAGGCTGTACTTAAGATGACCTTAAATATAAGAACTTACTAAGAATACCGACTAGTATTCATGATGTATAGTAAAAATGAAYTCATAAAWGTCATTGTAAAAAAAGTAATACAACTAAAAAGCAAATTTGTACTCAATATCTCACTTTTAAACTCGTTTWCGACGTGTTCTAGCTGTAAATTTTTTATTAATTGTTTAATTACTGACGTAATATTCGATTGAGGTACATGTTTATTTATTTTAGTGATCTCGTTGACTTTGACATTGACATATGTTCTAAAGGAGAGGACAATAATTAATTTATTTAAAAAATACTTAAAAATTTATTATAAATTTATTATAAATTTATATATATATTATTTATTATTTATTAATTTACWTTGCTTTATATTAAATGTATATATTTTTGTTGCTACGAGTGGTCAATAAGATCATTTACGAGATGTTTGCTAAAGTAAACATTTATCTTGGTCGAATTTCGATATTTTCATCATATATTAAAATAAAAAAGTCAATTTTTGTTTCAGTTCGCATATTATTGAGTAAAAGGTAAGTTATAATTTCTTTTTCTGTTTTTCTTTCTATCTATATTTGTATTTTTGTCCTTTTTTCTGTTTCTTTCCTTTTCTTCTCTTTTTCATTTTCTTATTTTTCTTTCCTATTTTATTCTTTTTTTTTTATAGAAGGCTGCTGTGCGCCAATACAAGGCTGCTGTGTGCTTATTAAAAATAAAGAAAGGTGTTGTACGTCTATAAAAAAAGAGCTTCTGCATCAATACAAAATTTTGTGTTTGTATTAGATAAAAATGTCTTCTATAAGAATAGATAAACGAGTGCTTTCGTCAGAAGGAAAAAATATTTTTGCTSAAGGTAGATGGTTAGAAGATATACATATGGAGCATTTTTATCATCTTTTAAAAAGTTGTTCAGATTATAGATCTATTAGTACTTTTCAGTGTTATATTTCTGATACAATACCATCTATATCAGAAAATAAAAAATATATACAGATTTTACATAGTTCTGATTTTGATTTACATAGTTATAAATCTGGTTCATTGGAYTTATGTAAGTTACATGAATTATTGAATGTGAATGGACATTGGGTATGTAGTTACTATGATA
>JANQDE010000371.1:0-15616 GCA_037157785.1 Cephalotes varians | reverse complement strand
CCAGTAGTTGCACCACAAAGAGCTACAACATCAGATACATGTTTGCCACATAGACCCATAACACCAAACACACCTATATCACAAAGATCCACAACACCAAACACATTTACACCGCAAAAACCTACAACACCCAACACATCTGTACCACAAAGACCCATAACACCAAACACATTTACACCGCAAAGACCTACAACACCCAACACATCTATACCATTAAGACCAACAACATCAAACACACCTATATCACAAAAATCTACAAAACCAAACACATTTACACCGCTAAGACCTACACCAAACACAATATCACATACCCCTATACTAAATCCACTGCCATCACAAAGACCAATAACACCGAACACATCTGTATCAACAGTTAATAAAAAAAGAAAACAATCTCCAGGCATTGAAGAACATTTAAGTGATGCCGTAGATGTTTTTAAAAACTATGTCACACATAAAAATACAGCAACTACTGAAGACGATTCTTTAAAACATTTTTGTAACTCCTTATATGGAGATTTAAAAAATCTTGATAAAAAAGATGTAATATCATGTAAAATTGAAATTATGCAAATAATCTCAAAATATACGTAATCTTGAGATTATTTGTATAATCATTTCCTAATGTTAATTATAATTCTAAAATAAGGTTAGTATTAAATTAAGGTTAGTATTAAAATTAGTATTATTAGACATAATATACAGTTTATCGTAATATTAATAAAAACGAAGAGTTCCTAATAAAAATATAATAAATATACTTTTATGTTTATAATATACTTACGTMAAGAAACTACTTTGTAAATCTTTTTTATATTGAAAATACAAACATTATTCTTTCAATTGAATTGTTCCTTTATATATAAATCCTTATCATYATTCTATATCTTTAGAGTTGGATAAATGAATATTTTTTTAAATTAAATTAAAGTTAATGGCTTATAAAATTGAATTACGTTAAAATTTGTATAAATAAATTTTAATTTTAAATTTAATATTAAAGTTGTGTTAAGATTACGTTAAATAAGAAATTAATTTTGAGAAACTTGGTTTTATTATATTTAACATTAAATTATTGTAATTACATTAAATGAGATGGATATAAAATGATGAAATTACAATATGGATCATTAAATAAATTTAATATTTTATTTGTGAATTAAGTTTATGTAAAATTATAAAATATTTTTTATATGGAAATGCATTTTTTTTATTTTACATAAATAAATTTTTTACTTAGGAAAGAACTTGACAAGTTAAAGTTTACATGTTTTCCAAATAATTAGTTAAAGTTAAAAAAACAACTTATTAAAATTGACTAAGTTAAAAGTTAATAAGTTTTTAACTTTATTAAACTTTTAACATTTTAACTATTCAATCCTGAATAATTCATTATACTGTCATTATCATGTCAATATATTCAACTTTAAAGTAATATGAAATAATTTACAAAAAGCAAYGGTTTATTATACATAATAAACATATTTAGCGTTCAATAATTAATATTTAATCTATRTAACATTTCAGAAGTTAAAGAAGTATAAGTTTTTGAACAGAAAATATTTTGTTCAAACTTACGAACATGCTCAACCGTTGCTTTTTGTAAATCATTTCATCTTATCTTGTTGTTTATCTTGTCCATAACTAAATAAACATTATAACTCTGTTTTTATAAAGGCGTTTTTCCATTTTTACATTTAAAACTTATACATAGTTCACCAAACAAAATATTTTTAATCTATATGTTGCATATATGTTTTGTTTTATTTATATTACATTATGAAAATATTATATCTATTATAAAAATAATAATGCCCCATATTTGCAGTTGTAATTTAAATTAAATTTCAGAAATTTTCCACTTAATAAAATGCAGAATATTATCTTCTTGTTACTGTAAATTGACATGGAGTAATCKTCTTGCAGAACATAGTTGATATCTGTAACAATTACATTTAATATTAAATTTTACGTACTAGTTAAAAGTTGAACTAATGAGTATACAAATTTGTAAATTTACAGAATTTTTATTTTTTACCAGTTATTGGCAAATGACATAATGCTGTACATCATATCATTACGTAGTACAGCATCTTTCAAATTTATTGGTTTCTGTTATCARTCTTATAAACACAATATTTCATCTTTTTATTTCTTAAAGGTCAATCAGTATAACGCTTTGCGCTTACTAAGCATATTTTTCATTAAGCTGGAAAAGATAGAAAAGACTGTTTAGTAAGCAAAATTTGTTGTAATAGAGTTAATTAGTAGATTTAATTAAAAATCTTATAGTTGTAAAGCTGATTTATTTGTTAAATGCAGTCAATATTTTCTAAGTTATAAGAAATATGAAAATATTGTCATAAAAAGATAGAAATTACCTTATAATATTTATTCTGGATTATATCCTCTAGCAACATGATTCCATTGCCAAGGAACTGCTCCTTCATTGGAAAGATAGTTTGCCATTAGATTACGAAGGTCATTCATATTTCTGGATGGATTATTTGATCCTAAACGTCCAATTCTTTCAAAGCTGTTTAAATGTTCGTTTCTAAATAAATCTGGTGTTATGTTTTCATCTGACTGTACAGTGTCGATAAAAGAAACAGGACAATATACTCTTTCATGCGTAGGGATGTTATTTTCATAAATACGTAAAAAATTGTGYAAACATATTGTAGCTGCAGTAATTTTCTCTATAGTTTCTACATCAGCAATAATATTATGTCGCAATATTCGCCATCTTGATGATAGGATGCCAAATGCATTTTCAATAGYTCGTCGTGCTCTTGACAACCGATAATTAAAAATTCTTTTTTCAATGTCTAAGTACTTTCCAGGATAGGGTCTCATAATATAAGATTTTAATGGAAAAGCTTCATCTGCAGCAAAATAATGTGGAAACATTTTATTTGTATTTGGCAATGGCGAGTTTGCTGGTAACTTTATTACACCAGATTCTAATGCCTGTCCGAAAGTTGATTCTTTAAATATGCCACCATCACTTTGCGAACCAAAGGCTCCAATGTCCACAAGTGTAAATATATAATTAGCATCACAAACAGCTAGCAATACAATGCTAAAACTTTTTTTATAATTAAAAAAAGCACTTCCAGATTTTTTTGGAGCCTGAATGACTATGTGTTTACCATCCATAGCACCACAGCAATTAGGAAGATTCCATTGTTCATAAAATTCTTCTTTCTTGATTTGCCAATCTTCAATTGTTGGTGTTTTTACATAAATTGGAGAAAGAACCTCCCAAATAGCAACACATGTTTCTCGAATGATTACTGAYGCGGTTGCTYTTCCTATMAAAAACGACCAAGCTACTACTTGCATACTACTGCCATGTGCTAGATAACTGAAATAATTATGAATATTATTTTTAAAAGCAACTTAATTATATATAAATCTATTATAATTTATAACATTTAGAYACTTACAATAATGTAATAACAAGTCTGTGTTCAGGATTTATCGTGTTTTGATTAATACGCAACTTGGTAAGTTTGTGTTTAATTAAATCAAATAATATATAAAAACATTGAGATGTCATTCTTGTATATTTTACAAAGTGTTCTTCATCCACTGTCTTCAGGTCATAAAATAAATTGTAAAAATGACCTTTAATTATTCTTTTTTGATTTATTGGACGTACGCCCCAACGACGTTTTCTTCTGTGATTTTTAGTTGAATTAGCAACATAATAAGAAAAGCCAAGGATTATTAAAAACATTCCAGACACAATAACTTCATCATTTGTATTATCCATTGTGCTAAAAAATCTTTTTTAATTATTCAGTTTAAACGACGTGATCAYAGGATGATTTAGGTTAAGTTAAATCATACGGCATACAGCAAACCTCGATAAACCACGACATCAAATATTATAGCATATGGCATAAAGCATATGGCATAAAGCATACGGCATGCATAAACCAGGCTTTAACTTGAGATTTTACTCAAGTACCGTCTTATTTTTCGACTATAAATCTAGAGGACATCTTAAGACTGAACTTAAGACGATCTTAAATATAAGAATGGACTATGAATACCGGCCTAAGATTAGTCTTGGTCACAACATAAACTAATGCGTTACAATATGTGACAACTGTGAATTTTAACCCATACTGATATAAGTGGAATCGCTCCACTGCACGTACTATAGCAAGCATTTTGAGTTCGAAATTATGGTAACGGGACTCGGCCTGATTGGTCTGACTGAAATAAGCAACCACTGACCACGAACCGTGATTCTGTCTCTGAAGAAGCATTGCACCTATACCTGACGCGCAAGCATCTGTGTGCAACTCGGTATCGGCGGGATTATACAGACTCAATGCCGGTTCCGAGATAAGCTTCTTTTTGAGTGTGTCACATGCGCATACACACTATATCAAATTCAAATGGAACGTTTTTCCGCAAAAGATTATACAAAGGCTTAGCTTTGAGCGCGAAATCCTTTATGAATTTACGGAAATAACAAGTTAATCCTAAAAAACGTTGAACCGTCGCGTTAGTTGGTTGTTTATAATTTCTTATAACTTCAGTGTGTYGAGGACTTAAGGTTATACCTTCGACCGAAACAATATACCCGAGAAACTCTATTTTTCTTTTCAAGAACTGACACTTGTCATAGTTCAAACAAAATCTATATTTCTTCARCAGGACAAGAACGTCCTTCAAAATCGACAAGTTTTTTTCGACGGTTCCGGAAGGGATCAACACGTCGTCCATATAAATAACTTTATCTTCTCAGATTAACGGCTGTAAAACATGCAATAATCTTTTCTGAAACTTGGCGGGTGCTTCCGCATGATCGAAAGGTAAATATTGATATTCATATTGTCCATCGGACGTAGCAAAAGCAAAGTACTTTGTCGAATCGTCTGCTACTTTGATTTGGTGAAAGCTAGCTTTTAAATCTAACAACGTAACCACCGATTTACTTGAAAGTCTAGCGAGACAATCCTCAATAACCGGGAACGGATATTTCTGTTTACATATGCGACTATTTAATGGCCTAAGATCGATATACAATCTTAATCGACCATCTTTTTTTCTAATAGGCATTACTTGTGCACAGTATGGAGAAACGCTCGGTTTGATGATTTATCTTTTGAGAAGATCATCAGTTACTTTTCTTAACTCTAAACGTTCGCTATGCGCAAAACGCCTCGGCGCGAAAGCGTATACAGATTCGTCCTTTAGGCGTACTGACACCGAGTAATTATCATCTACTGGTAGTATATTGCTATTTTCGTTTATTACAAAGTTACATCGAATCGTTTCTGTATTAACAACGACATAGTTAATTTTACTTTGACCGTACCTATCACTTCTAACGGCAAATCCTTAATATTAACAAACTTCCGATTTGTCGGACGTACAGTCTGTTCCACAAGAAAGTGTACGGCATTAATTCAAGACAGTTGATTGTAGCGCCATCTGTTTTATGACGTTGAAAAATTGAAAGCGTGCCTGTTTGCACAATATATGCTTTGTTATCGTTACGAACATTACTTTGTGTTACAGAGAAAAATTTCAAAATGAGTGCGAAATATCTTAAGCGTTATGAAGCAGTGTTTTTAGTTTTGCGCGCAAAAGGGCCAAAATTAACATATGCTCTGGCTTCAAAAGTGCTTAGAAAGTCAAAGTCATTTGTTGAGAAGTGGGTGAAACAATATAAAGAAGTAACAAATGTTGACGACCTGCCAAACAGGGGTTTAACAGGGGTTAAGCCGTACGATGACGTCGAGAGAAGACAAACTATTGTTCGTCTGTTTGAGCGAAATCCTACGCTAACATTACGTCAAACTCGAAATCAATTTCTTAAGAAGGGTAAACATTAGTATAAATACCATCAAACGTCGTTTATATGAATCGAAAATAAAATGTCGTTTCACAATCAAGAAACCTCTTTTAACAGAAAAACATGTCACAAAACGACTGGCATGGGCTTATGAAAATTTGAGTAAAAATTGGGACAATGTAATCTTTACGAATGCAGCTTCTTTTTGGGCATGGTTACCTATACGAAAAGCCTGGTCAACCCCGAGTAATAGGATCATCCAGCGAACAGTTAAGCATCCGGTTAAGATCCATGTTTGGGGATGTTTCTGCAAACATGGTTTCGGCTGTCTCTATTTGTTTACTGATAATCTAAACGCTGAAAAAATGCTCAAAATTTATCAGAAATGTTTAGTAACATCTGCTGAAAAATTTTATGAAAAAAATAGAGACAACTGGGAACTCCAGGAAGATAACGATCCTAAACATCGAAGTCGTCTTTGCACAGAATGGAAAACTCAAAATGGCATCACCACAATGAATTGGCCTGCGTCGTCTCCAGATGCGAATCCGATAGAAAATGTGTGGTCTTACATCAAACATAAACTAAGAGGAAAGCTTATCTTTACTTTGAGACAGCTGTCGACCAGAATCAGAAAGATATGGCGCTCTTTATCACGTAAATATGCACAAAACCTAGTCGAAAGTATGCCAAGAAGGTGCCAAGCAATAATTGACAATGGAGGCGACTGGATTTGTTATTAAACAATTGTGCAATACTATTTGAAATCTACTTTGATGTACCAAGGTCTTTTTTTTCTAGATCGTATATTCTCGAAATGCTGCCGTACACTTTCTTGTGAAACAGACTGTATGTCGCACGTGAAACATTTACGATACGCTAAATATACAGAATGTTTAACGAACGATGACTGAGCTGCCGGTGTCCATCAAGGCCACGAGGTTGCAGTCCTGTTCCTGGATGGAATCCACGACCACCGAGGACTCGTTGAGTTCCAGTCTGCTCCTGGCTCCGTAACAAAGGTAATCGGCTGACATGACGTCTTCGGTGACGACAGCAGTGGTCGACGGAGTCCGCTGCTGCGTCGGCTGCATCCGACCTTTTTCCTTGCCGCCAAACAATCATATTGCCGGTGACTGTACCCACTCCAACCGGGCGCTCTTCCTGTGAAGAGGCCCGTAATGTCGCGTTGGAGCACTCCGGCTCCCCTTCGGAAGGTCCTTGGCGAGTGCGCGGCATGATCACTCCCGACCGACACTAACTAACTTTTCGACTTTTGCTTGACAAGCTCGACACGAGATTACTCCCTTGACCACACTCACTGGTCACTGTTACGACGCACACGGACGATCGCTATGCGTGTGACGGCACCGACAGATGCAGCGTGTGCTGCGATCCAACTTCTGAGAAATTGTTATAAGAGTTTTCGTTAAATTTCGAAATAGTCTTTGACTCCGACTTAGTCTCGTGTTTCAATTCCACAACGCGAACTCACGACAATAACGGACCCGACCTTGGGATCAGGATAGGAGAATGGCTTCTAGGATAAAAGCACTCGACACATTATTTATCGAAAGAGAATAACATTTTATTCAAATGTAGGAGAACATCTCCAGATAAACGACTAACGACTTCCCGACGACTTAAAACGAACCGACTCCGGTTTCTCAACAACTAATAATCGCACGCAGTTACAGTTAATAATACCGAACTGGAGTACCGACTTGAAAATCTCTCGGTAAGACTTCCCGAGGAGTGATGGCTCCAATTTTTTGGCGGAAGATCGATTAACCGATCGACATTTCCAAGATACTCCGGAATGTTCTAATACATGTGTCACTTACGGAGCAACACAGGGCTTGCTCCGAGCGTAAGCGGTGACAGCGCGCATGACAGCAGTGTCAAACGACATCGTGGCTCCATCAGTCGGGAAAATTTCTTACAAAACTCTATGCTCACATTTGAAGCTCTTAAGGGGGGAAATCCAATTAGAATCTTCAAAAAATCGAATTTTTTTTGCATAAAATGTTAGCTTAACATTTCAAAAATATAATTCCAAAGTTTTAAATCAAAATTCGAAGACGTTTGGAAGCTACAGGCTTGGCACAGAGCTCCCTATCTTTTATTATCCCCTTCTTTTCAATATTGTAACCGTTATTTGGAAGAGCAGATAAGTTTTTGAATCGGATATTTTCAACAGTCTATTGTTTACATTTAGCAAGTGAGCGTCTAAGCCATCGTCAGTTTCTCTCCGAGATTTAGCCTGTGCGGACGTACTTTTCGAGAGTGTCGTGAAATATTTTTTAATTAAAATGTCATATCCGAAAGGTGCCAGAGAAATACCAGATCGCGCATCAAAGAGACGCAAAAGAAAATTTATGAGCAACCAATTTACTAAAAAACGTGATGAAAGTGAAGAAGGAAGAAAGTGAAGAAGTGCCAGTGCGAGTAGTAAAAAAATTTCAGCAGCCAATGCCTCCGATATTCCATGGAACCCTTTACACAACTATCGCATAATCGAATGGTACACTGTTTTTGCAGCTTTGTCACAGATGGTTATTTGTCGCGAGTGCAGACAAACTTTGACCTTTAATGAAAGTGGAAATCGAGGCCTCGGATTTAAATTAATTTTGTTGTGCCGTTGCGGACGAAGAGACATTAACTCGGGCCCTTTAATTAACACTGGATATGAAGTGAATCGACGAATTGTTTTCGTTATGCGTCTTTTAGGCTTCGGTAGAGGAGGCATCAATTTATTTTGCAATTTAATGGATATCTGCAACGGTTTAAACGAGAGCACATATAATAATATCATCAAACACATTCATTCGATTGCAACCTCCGTCTTTGAACACCTAAGCAAGAAAGCTGTGGATGAAGAAAAAAAAATGAATGAACAACATGATCGGCCAATTTTGAATTTAAAAATATCCGGCGATGGTTCTTGGAAAAGGCGTGGCTTTAAGTCATTATATGGTGTAACTACRCTYATAGRATATTATTCCGGTAAAGTTATCGATTTTGTAGTTAAAAGCAGTTACTGTCAAGCATGTACAGCTTGGAAAAATAAGCAGGACGATCCAAATTATGAAGAATGGTTTGCACAACATCAGGAGGAATGCGCGAACAATCATACCGGCTCGGCAGGCAAGCTGGAAGTTGATGCAATCAAAGAAATGTTTTTAAGATCGGAGGAGAAATTCGGTGTGAAATACGGAAATTATATCGGAGATGGAGATTCTAAAACGTATAAGGTAATATTAGATGTAAATCCGTACGGTGACGATTTTCCAATTACCAAAAGTGAGTGCGTCGGACACGTGGAGAAGAGAATGGGCACTCGTCTCCGAAATGTAAAAAAAAACGAAAAGCTTGGTGGTAAAGGCAAACTGACTGACGCTTTGATAAAGAAGCTCACTACGTATTATGGTTTAGCCATTCGAAGAAATTCAAACAATATAGATGACATGAAAAGAGAAGTAATGGCTACTTTTTACCATTTATGCTCGACTAACGAAAAATCGCAACACGAGTACTGTCCACCAGGCGAAGACAGCTGGTGTAAGTGGCAAAAAGGAATAGCGACAGGAGCCAATATGGAATTATTCGAGCATCCTCCTCATCTTGACGAAAAAGTTGCAAAATATTTATTGCCAATATACAAGGATTTATTCAAGGAACATTTGCTAAATAGATGTTTAGGCGGTCACACGCAAAATGCTAATGAAAGCTTTAACGCAACAGTCTGGCGTTTGACCCCTAAACATCTCCATTCCGGGCTTAAAATAGTGGAAATTGCTGCGTATATAGCTGCTGCTATTTTCAACGAAGGCTACACAGCARTTTTGCAGATTATGGTAGARCTGGAACTTGTGATAGGCAGCCAAAGTAAAAAATACGCCAAGGAAGTAGACGACCGCCGGCTGAATCGTCAGGAGCGACGCAGCTTCTTATCAAAGGAAGCAGCCCGAAAAATMAAAAAAGATCAGCTYGCTAAAGAAAATGAATATTACGAGGCCGAGCAAGAAGAATTTTATGGCCCTGGAATTGCTGATTAGTCRGTGAGTTGAAAATATCATGTAGTTTTCACGAGTCAAAACTTTAAACGCATTTTTCTCGAAACGTGATTTTTCAAATTGGTGTGACGTGTAGCAAAAAAACTATTCGACCGATCATTCTGAAATTTTCACCACATCTTTATAATACTATTTCCTTATCGATGAACCTATTTGTTTTTAAAACAAACAAAAAAAAAATTAGTTATTTATTGTAAAAAAGGCAAAAAAATAGGCATGAAAAATGAATCTTTATTTTAAATAAAAATATTGCAATTTTCAATTTTTTGAAGTTCTGTTTAGGTTCAGCGACAAACTACAAATATAAACTATAAATATTGGTCTATTTTTTTTTATTCAGAAGCTTACAGCGGATGCTAGACGTCACACCGTTTTTTTTTCCTGTGTCGACCTGCGGTCTTTAAACTGATACCATGCCGTCATTTTTCGATAAAATTAAATTAAAAAATTCACGAATATTTATTAATATGTGTTTGAATAAATGTCAAAGTTTAAAAAATGTACCACTTTTTTTCCTATCTAAAAAAATTCCCGAAAATCATGTAAATTTTCAGCTCTTAATTGGATTTTCCCCCTTAAAGATAATGAAAAATACTATTCAGACACATCAATACCATTTGAGGAAAAAAAAGAAGAATTAATGATAAATAGACTCGAGAGTAGACTCGAGGAACATTACATAGTACCATGTGGCTTATACCACTCAATTGACGATCTTATCAAAACAGTGAACAAAACACACTCGTTGAGAGATCATGTAACTTTTACAATAAATAGAAATGGATATGTTAGCGCTCAGAGTACATGTACACATTGTATAAATAACGAGCATACCTTCTATCTATCATCAATTTTAGCCCGGATATTAGAATACGGTGAGGAAAAATATAACATGTCTTCAGATGAAACATTTTGAATATCATCTAGACCGGCTAGTTTAATCAGAGCGTTACCTACGATGTTTATATACAGATATATGTGAATCTTACGGGCGATATGCGAACCCCATTACTTCGTACCGTTCCTCTAAATGTAGAATCATATGTTTATGGTTCGATTAAATATAAAAGTTTCTCAATAAGTAAATATATACTGCTACTTCATACTGATTTGCAAACAATTGAAATCAATATAAGAAATGAATTCGGGCAGCCTATACCATTCGAATATGGTACATTGACCGTAACACTTCACTTTAAAAGATTAGATTAAAAGAAATGGCACACTACGACAAATATATCGACGTTCAATATGATGGCAGTCGACAGAGCGGCATCGAACGCGTATACAGGGTGAGGAAAAAGTATCGGGACACCTAAATAACTTCTGAACGGTTCGAGATAGAGGATTGAAGTTTACAGGGATGCAAATGGCATCATAAAATCTATCATTTAATACTAAAAACACCCATTTTAAAACCTCCTAGGGGTGGGGGGAAGGGGGGCGGAAAAATCTTAAATTGCACGTGGGGTCGAGTGAGTACTCGTTTGAAAGGGCCTTCCAAGACGATAACAACGCGTGGTGTCCCAGGTCTGTACGACTTTTTTTCGCAGTTATGATCATTTAAACATTAAGATTTCGCAGTAGCGGGGGGCTCACGGCGAGGACGTGAGAAAGATTTTGGGCACGTGTGGATGAAAGTGCATGTGGGAAGGAATGTGGTGGATGTGTGCGTGCATGCGTGCGTGCGTGCGCGCGCGCGCACAAATCGAAGGTTTGTGTAACCAACTAAGGCAAATATAGGAAGGTTTATATCAATTGTTCAAAATGGGCATCGTCAACTGTTTGACAATAGGCCATCCGATGGTAAAAAGATGAAACGGCATTTTGAATGTAATCATGAGAGATAAGAGCAGCTTCCTGAAGAATCTGATTTCGTAATTCATTCAAATTTTTTGGTTTCGTTTTGTAAACTCTTTCTTTTAAGTAACCCCACATAAAGTAATCGAGAGGTGTTAGGTCAGACGATCTAGGAGGCCATTCGATAGCTCTTCTTCTACCATCTTCTATCCATCTCTCAGGAAACACTGTGCTAAGATAATGACGAACGTTCCTTCCGTAATGCGATGCAGCATCATCTTGTTGAAAACATGTGTTTTCAAAATTGTCCCCCACGATTGCCTGTATTGCTGGAACTATTTCATGTCTTAGCATATCCTCGTATTTCGCAGCTGTTAAGTTTCCCTCAATAAAAAATGGACCAATGAGGGATGAGAGGCTGGGGCGATCGATTGAGATCACACAATAATGTAAGACAGCTTTTTAATGAAACTTTTCGTAATGAAGATACTGCCATTTCAAGATCTACAGTTGAGAGAACGATAAGGCGTTTCAACGAAATTGGAAGTGTTAAAAATCGTCCAATATTAGGTAGGCCAAAGTCAGCAACAAATCCAGAAAAATCATTAGATGTTCTACAATCCTTTATCGAAAATCCGCATGATTCAAGCCATAAAGTAGCTCTGTAACGTGACAATGATCAAAAGTCCATGCTTAAAATATTGAAAAATAATAAATTTCATCCCTATAAAGTCCATCTTGTGCAAGAGCTAAATGATGATGATTTTGATAGACGCATTGAATTTTGTGAGTTGATGATGATCAAACATAGTGTTTTCTGATGAAGCAATCTTTCAGATAAATGGCAACGTTAATCGGCACAATTGTAGATTCTGGTTAGACGCAAGTCCTCACTTTGGATTGAAGAAACACGCAGTATCCGCAAAAATTGAATGTGTGGGTAAGCATTCTCAATAATGCACTTATTGGTCCATTTTTTATTGAGGGAAACTTAACAGCTGCGAAATACGAGGATATGCTAAGACATGAAATAGTTCCAGCAATACAGGCAATCGTGGGAAATAATTTTGAAAACACATGGTTTCAACAAGATGGTATTGCACCGCATTACGGAAGGAACGTCCGTCATTATCTTAGCACAGTGTTTCCTGAGAGATGGATAGGTAGAAGAGGAGCTATCGAATAGTCTCCTAGATCGCCTGACCTAACACCTCTCGATTACTTTGTAACGATATTCCCAAGTATCGCCCAAAGACTGCGAGTAACAACAACACTACAAACAAAACTAAACGCGGGCATCCATGTCCGCACCGCGCGCGCCCCGTGTCGCCAAACTCGGCCGTACCAGCGGGTATAAAACGGCCCGCGAGAAACAGATCTCCACCAGACCTGCTCCACTCGTCTCACGAGCACGGACATTCCCTGCTACGGACACGAGTTTCCTCAGATCTCCTAGAGCGCAGATATTCCCGGCTCATCTCCAAGCACCGATTCCAAACCTCGGAGATTCCCGGTCTTTCTCCGTCTTCACTCGAACGCGGATATTTCCGGCTCGCTCCCACTCACCGCTAAGAGATTCGGAAATTCCCGGTCTCTCTCCGCCTTTTCCACGAGCGCGGATATTCTCGGATCGCTTCCACGCATTGCCGTGAGACACGGAGATTCCCGGTCTCTCACTCGCTCTGTATTTCCGCGAAACACGGATTCCCGGCGTTGTCATAACACCGCGCACGTACGCACCGCGTCCCGCCGAAATCCGTCCTCGCGTAATACTCGCGCCGAAACTGTAAATAGTTCTTGTAAATATACTTTGTAATATATCTCTTGCTATATTTCGCCTGACTGTTCCAATTGTACCTCCGACTGCGTTCGTATAATCACATGCATCTCTTGCTTAGCGTGATTCACCGATTTAACCATCGAGCATACGTAACGTCATCGTCGCTGTCGAATATCGGCGCGTAACTTGTTACACCGATATCTAGTTTGACACACACACTAAATTCTCTTCGCGTTTCTTACATGAATGTAATTCAGTTTTTGCTATAATATACTCAACATTAATCATAATAGACTCGTTCACTCTACCCGATATCTGGCTTCCCGACGAGCTCCTCCGGCTCCCGCTTTCGCAACCTGAGCGAAAGGTAGCACCGTTACATGGCGCCTGAACAGAGACCGTTGTGGAGTGAATAAACGTGCCGAATCATTTTTACTGTTAAATGGAATCGTAGATCTACCGGTTAACCAAATCACAAGCGATCTGTGAGGCCGAAAAACGAAAACAAAACTCGACACCTCCGGTATTCTCGACGATATCCACCGACGGCTGAGTTTCTACATAGACGAGCACCCAGACATGCCCGAAACCGAACCGAAAACCGCGATGCCGGGGGGAAGGATGGGCCTCAGCCTAGCACCCCGACTTCAAATCTCGCCGCCGTCCCCGCTTCCACCGCCTCCACCGGAGCCTGTAGAAAATAACACCGCACACGGAAAATGCATGAATCAAATTAGGAAATGGGAGTGTCATTTCGACGGCCGCGACCCTCTCTCCTTACTCGAATGCATGGCCGAGCTTCAACAACAATACCGTTACACCGACGAAGTCATGTTAGACGGAGTTCCGGAACTATTTCGCGGAAAAGTACTCGCATGGTATCGTAACTTCCAGGAGGAGTGGCGTACCTTCGATGATTTTCTACGCGCTTTTCGCCGCCAATATCTACCACGCCGATACCAAACCCGTCTGACGCGCGAAATCCAGGAATGCCGCTAACGCCCGGACGAGCCATTCGCGGACTTCGCCTCCGATATACTGACCATGATGCGTCGCGCCGGAAACTTCGGGACCGATGCCAAACTCAACCGCATTTACGAAAACATGCGCGCGGAATACAAATATTCCGACTTGACGACCTCACAGATTTGGCCGATCTGACGGACCGGGCCACCGACTTCGAAGAAATCCGAAGAGAAGAAACGCGCGAGAAGCAAGCCGCCAGAAAGATCGTGAGCGCCGCCAAAATAACAAAAGCGAGTACGACCGCGCCAGCACGTGCTGGCGCTGTAAACAGAGGGGCCACGATCACTTCAATTTTGGAGTCTGTAGAGCCAACTCCTAGGGGAGCCAAAACGCCCCACGGCCATCCTGACATTACGGGAGCGTAACAAAGACTTTATATTATCGAACGGAATTCTATATAAAGAGCAACTTGGAGACTTTCTGTTGGCGGTTCCAAAAACCATGCAGCAAGAAGTAATTTTGCGAGCACACGAACGAGGTCACTTTGGATGGAGAAACACAGAGTATCTCTTACAGCAGRAATATTGGTTYCCTCGAATGCGACACAAAATACAGCAAGTTGTAAACAATTGTGTACGTTGTTTGTTAGCCGAGAAGAAACACGGCAAAAATGAAGGACTATTAAAACCATTAGACAAAGGCCATCAACCTCTTGAAACCTATCATATAGATCACCTAGGACCAATACCGTCGACCAAGAAAAGTTATGCTCATATTCTAGTTGTGGTGGATGCTTTCACAAAATTTACTTTATCCCACGAAGTCAACTACAACCGAAGAAGTGATAAGTCGATTGAAGAAGCAAGCAATTATTTTTGGTAACTCAAAACGTATCATATTGACCGAGGAACAGCCTTTACGTTCCATGCTTTCCAAAATTATTGCAAACAAGAGCAAATTAAACATACATTAATAACAACAGGCGTTCCACGAGGAAATGGGCAAGTGGAACGGATGAATCGAACCATTATTTCACTACTCACGAAGCTATCCTTATCGAAACCAACAGAATGGTATAAGTATGTGGATAAAGTCCAACAATATATAAATTCGTCTTTCAATAGGAGCATAGGAACAACACCCTTTGAACTTCTTATCGGATAGACTATGCGTCTT
>JANQDE010000038.1:1757618-1769747 GCA_037157785.1 Cephalotes varians | reverse complement strand
TATGGAAAGTTCTTTTTCATTTTTTGTTTTACCACAATGATTGATACGGCTGTAGACAGAGAGCAGTTAAGTATAAATTTAACGCTGGGCATTGCTTGAAAGCATTTTTTAAATAAATTTTTTTGCTTATAATCAAAGTGATTGTTCTTATTGCATTGCTGAGTTGGAAGATTTCCGTCCAACAAATTGTTTATTACAATATAAACAAAAATAGAAGATAAAAGGGTTAAGAAAGAAGATAAGAAATTAATTAGTTAATTAGAATTAAAAATTAATTATTAATTATTTACATTAAAAATTAATTAGATTAATTGGATTAATTAATTATATCAGAAGTTAATTATTAATTATTTAGTTAAAAATAAAAAATGAAAGAGAAATGATTGTCCAATCGATCAGTAATGTTAGGAAATACTACGGAAGAAATGGATAGAAAACATAAGCAAGGTATAATATATATTTAATAATGTAAGAGGAAAAAAAAGACAAAGAAAATATTAGAGGAATGAATAAAACGGTATAAATATTTTAAGAAATTTAAAATAAAAACTAGTAATAACAATAATATACTCGTAGAATAGAGAAGATTTGTTACAGATCTAAAAAGATTATAAATAAATAAATAAAAGGAGTTAGAAGAGAAAGACAAGAGAAAATGTTTTACGCTTTAGTCTTGTATTTTTTTTTTTATGTTATTAGTCTTCTGATTGTTCTATTTATTATATTTGTTGCTGTAATTTTGTATTAAAAAAATATATATATATATGTACATACTCACGGCTTATTTAGAAATATTTTAGTACCATTCCAAAATATTTCATTGGTAAGTAAATTTTGCAACATGCTCAATATAGTTGGCGCTACGATGATTCATATTATAAAAAATATATGATTAAATATATAAAAAAATTTTGTTATCTACATATTCGACAATCTCTACAAATTCGTAAAAATTAAATTTGATTTTATAGAGGAAAACATATTTTTGATCTAATTATTTTATCTTTATAATAAAATGTGATAAAATTAATGTTTGTATGATATAGCATAGTTAAATCAGTTGGAGCTATATTTTCTATTTTTCTATTAGAATATTTATTTTAGAGCAATAAGAATATAGAAATTATTATTTAATTTTATGTAGAAAATTTTACCTTTTAAGTAGTTAAAGAAAAAGAAAAATGAATTAATTTCATAGGTACTGGCTTTTGACGTAAGAGATTTCATAATAGAATCGGTGTCCAAGAGGAGAGATTCTTGTCGAATCTGAACTGCAAATAAGTCCGACATACGAGTCTCTGGGTAACTCTAAAAAGTAATAAGATAAAGATTCAGTAGATTAATTGATCGAAATGATTTCAAATGTAAAAGTTTATATATTAATAATATGAATTAGTACTAGAACTATTTGTTATTATTACAAATAACTTTTCAGCTAATAATTTTTGCTATTGAGAATATATATTAGTATATTAGAATGTTTTATTAATTTAAACTGTTTATGATTAGGAGAAACTGGGAGAAACTCGTTGGCTCAAATGGCAAATTGGCATTGCTTGTCGTTTATATATTTATAGCAAAAAAACAATGAAAGAGTTATCGCAAAATATCTCTTTTATAACATAAGTACATTTTCATAAGTTTTACTTAAATCGAACAGGAATTGTAATAAAGAAAAAGGAAAAATCTGATTCTAGAGGAAACAAATAAATTTTCAAGTTTTTCAAAATTTTATGTTCTCAAAAGGATAATGAAATCAAAAGGATATGATATAATATTAGTTGAAAGAAAAGTTTCTGTATACATTATTTTGAGAATATAATAAATTTGTTATAATAGAAATTTATTATAATAAAAAGATTGAAATGAAACATATGTAGGAATGAAATTTATTGACTCAGCAAGCTTAATTTGATGTGTTACCACGCATGTTATCACGCGCATAAGAAGTGTGTGAACGCCCAGTTACAACTAATCTTTGAGAAAATGCGTTATATTTCTATGTTGAAACAAGCAAAATTTAAAATAGTTTGTGCTAAATTTGAAAACATTAGTTTTTCTGTATTTTACTATTTGACAGTGTTTTGCTATTCAATCATTATAAAATAATAATAAAAAATTCTCTATTTTTACTAAGATGTAACATGTTTTTCATGTTATATAATATAGAATTCGTATGAGAGCTACTTATATTGTGATATTTATTAACTTACCCTATTAGGACAATTTGGCTACGATGCAGAATATTCATATTTCATTCATTATAAAGAAATTATATCATATAAAGTTTTCAATAAAATATAATATTCTCACTTCATGAAAATGTAAAAGAAGTAGGTTCTCTCTATCTTTATTACAGTTTAATCATGATAATTAATTATTTAAGAAGTTGAATGCCAAAATGATAGTTGTGCCAACAATATCTTTCCTAATTATCATTGCTGCTATTTGTAAAATATTGTTACAAGTTCTTATTTTATTTTAAAATAATTTAAAATAATTTAAAATTTTATGTATATATTTCCTGTTTATTTTTTATACTTTATGTACATATACATCAGAAATGTGTGGAAATTGAACAATTAGCATTCTCATAAACAAGTAAATATGTATAATATAATTGTGATGTTAAATGTTATCAAGAGATTATTTATAACAGAAGAATTTTGTTTTACTTTTCTGCTACATTGTATTAATGTATGCTCTATATCTTTTGGGAAAGTCATTCATTATATTTTATACACTTCAAACTTTAATAATTTTAAAGTTTGAATAATTAAGATTCTTTTTTAAAAGAGTATAAGAATTTTAAGAATTTAATAATATTTTTAGATATCATTAAGATAGATAGACGTTTAGCGATCATTTCACTCAACTATCAAATAGCGTTAAAGATATATAAGAAACGGACCTTAGTGATAATATTTGCTGCTATCAAACTTGAAATTCCCTGATTTATCCACGCATGTGACCACTGAGAAAAGGGAATCAAATTACTCACCCATTCATATATTACTGCACGTGTTACTATGTGTGCTACATTTATTTTACACATAAAGGGATCTAATGCTTCATCATAAATAATAGCTGACTCTTTATATATATTTATATGAAAAGTGTTTATAAGTATGACTATTAATTACATATATAAACGTGTGGTTTTGTAAAAAATACGAATCAAGCACACGGTTTTTTCATAATTTAGTCATATTATTATTATCCACATAAATATTAAATTGTATAATTTTTTTATAAATTTATTTTAATAATATTACTTTTTCTTACATAATGTATGATGTATAATACCTATAAAAGATAAGTCTTAAATATTCCCTGCTCTCCTATGGATATGGGTCTGGGTATCCTGGTGATACAACAGCTGTTAAAAAGCTAATATTAGGGTACATCCATTCTTTATGTTTATACTCCAAGACATTATTATCAATGGAACGTTTGAATTTTAGCTACGTCGATCGTTCCTGATGATACCACACCGATTCGTTAAAAAAAGAAGGATCGACAAATCGCATCAAAGTAATTCCAACGGCATAAGTAGATATTACTGGGGTTTTATCGAAAGATGTCAATATCATATTTCCTTCCGTTTCTGTATTTTTTACTGGCATATTCGAATAAGATAGGTAGTTGAAAAAAATGTTTTATAGTGATGTTAAAAATTGCTTTAAACAACGGGTTCGTCCAAGCAGGGAAACACTCGTCGGGCTTCAATATGGAAAACTGTTGCGATCAATCCTCTGTAACATTTTAACGACGTAACTTGCAATTAGATAGCAGTAAATGTTGAATTATTGATATTAGAAATTAGTGGAAAGTTGAAAATGTACAATGTATGTGTGTGCACTTTATTATGCATGAAGAATAATATATATATTTTAATATTTTATATAATTAATATGTTATTATTATTATAGTATATTGTGTTATAATACATAAATATTTGTCAATATATATATGTTATATATCATATACTATCGCACTAGTATTAATATTTAAACACGTGAATCGTAAATGCCAAAAATCGAAAAAGATATATTGAAAATAGCAATACATCCACTTCTCGTGTTCTATCAAAAAGTATTATGATAAGTGCAGATTGGATGAAGATTATCACTTTTTATCTTTTTTTAAAAAATAGAAAGTTAAGACTCTGATTTTGAAAGGTCTGATGAAGGTCTGAGAATTATTGTGGAAGCTGAACACATCATCAGCTCGCTGAAGTGTTCGACACTTTTTGAAATATGAATGATACGATTATATTGTGTGGCTAATCATTTAAATGATTAAATATTATTATTATTCATATGCCATAAAGATATTGCCAAAATATTATCTCACTAAATTGAAAGAATATTTATATATTCTCATATGATAGTAACATCGAAAATTTATAAAAAATGATAATAAATCATCATGTTTGAAACATTATGTTAATATATTGACATATACTTACTTTTTTAGTCCTTTTCTATTTATATAGGAAATTGTAAACAAGCCTGCGTCATTATCTGGATTGACATAATATTCCACTTTTAGGATATAATATCCTATTGATAATATATCGATAAAATAAATGTCGAAAATGTTATTTTCATTATTATACGTATAATTGTCCGGTATTATGATATTATTCAAAACAAAAGATAATACTTCTATTTGTGGACTTTGCGCGTGCAAATATATATGCTGTGTTGGACGATCGATTTGAAGATGGATTTCATTTTCGCCAGCGAAGAATTCGCTGTCGACTATTCCTTGATATAGATAAATGTCATAATGCTTCGGTATTATGTAATTCGGTAAATGAGTTGTACTGGACTTAACAAAATTAATCAAATATACACAGACAGTATAAAGAGCATAAGGAAATGTTATGCCACTTGTTAATAATTTTTTAGGAATTCCATAATTCTGTTTGCGAAATCTACAAAAATATTGGTTGTTGAAATAACAGAGTTTAAATAAAATACGATACACAGCATCTTCTATAACTTCTATAACTTCTATAGCTATTCGAAGTGAAAAAAGAAAACGTTAATGTTATTTTACATAAGAAAACAGCAGTATGAAAAAGAGAAATTTAAAAAAATTTAAATAATATTTATTATGAGATGTAGATATATAACACGTTAAGATTAATATTGTTAAATGAAATTTAGTTTCAATACTACTATCGGAATACATTATTATTGAGATTTATTTTGAATGTAATGTATTTTACTAGACACTATAAAGATTATCAATAAAATAAATTGATATACTGTTTGATAGTGAATTTAGTTGGTTGTATTTGTGCGCAGTAATGCATATTAATTATATCATTGTAGAACTAATCCCAGAACTAATCTGAGTGTAAAGAAATGTTTTGAATGATAAAATTTGCCCAATATTTTATCGGACAATACAATAAAGTATTGACAATTTCGCGATTTAACCTGTTTATGTATTTAAATTAAACACACATGTTTACATCGATTTGTATATGACAGCTTTAATGTGCATAAACACCAATGCGTTCGAATTCGGTATAACTTTTTCCGCAATCAAATCTTGTGAACATAATAAATTTGAATGTTTATTAACTTGCTATCTTCAGATTTATTTATCATTTCTTTGTCTTCGAAATATAATAAATGAAGCACAACGAAAACAACTTATATAAAATTAATTTTTTAAAAATTTGTTTAATATATATAACGACTCATTAGAAATAGCTGACCAGTTCGTCGTTCGTTTGTTTTTTGTACATACTTGTCATATATAAGAGATTTGTATATGAGATATTTGTTGCAAAATGTAAAAAAAAGAAAAAAAATGTATAAAATAAAATAAAAGGAATAATGACTATTTTTAACATACATTTTGATTTGTTAAATATATTAATTATATATATATATATATATATATATATATATAATTTAAGCACGACCGAAAAGCTTCTTATTTGATCAGAAATCTGAGTTTAAAGTTTCACAAAAATGAAATTGTTATACGAGTTCAAAATTGTTTTTATATCAATTAAAATATGACAAAATAGAAATATATCAAGATTGGCTGATAAACGAAAGGATTGTTGATTTTGAAGGTTTGAGAAAGTGCTTTGAATCAAATATCTTTGAATATGACGAATCTTTTTTCATGTTCATCTTTTCTAATTATTTAAATCTAAATATTAAATTTAAATATTAAATCTAAAACATTAAGTATTAAATTTATAATTTTATTAAACTCAAATATACATATATTCTATAATAACTCACCATATGTGTGTGCTGTAATTGATTATAAGATATATAATCCCTTGCAATTATTAATACTAATTAGTGAATTATTGTGAACTGATGTTGTGTCGGAGATTTGCAGAATTGTGACCTTATTATTTTGAAAGAACATCGAAAATTAACGATTTTTTATATCATACTAAAGATACAAATCATAATGAACATGTCATGTAAATAAGACCGTCCATAGTTATGTCTCGTCACTTAATAATAGGTTTATACTAGTCAATGCTTAATTAAATAAACATATAGTACATTTAAATATTTGCAATATATCTACATGTAAATTTAAAGTAATTTTTATTGAAATATTATGAAATGTTAAACAATAAATGATATATAACTATATAATTATGTTTTTTTTTAACATAGTTAGCTGTATAGTGCATTACAATTTGTAGGACGCCATGTGTAAAATATATATATCATGATCAAGCCCAAGTTTCTTCTCTCACTTACTTCTTCATTCGTTTGATATTAATTATTTTTTTTGTATCTTGATGTAAGTTTTATATATAACTATATTAATAACTATATATTAATAATATATATAACTATATGCAGTAGATCCTGGAATAAGCAAACTTATAATGCATGGATTCTCTATATATGAAGAAGCATTTTCAACATCTTGTAACAAAGAATTATGAGTAATAAATGTTTAATGTGACTGATTTAGGAAGTTGGAGAATAATGTTTGTAAATTTTGCATCATTGGCACATATATATATATATATATATATATATGTCACTTGCATTTTACAATTGCCTTTATCAGAGTTACGTGTTGAACATATAATATCTTTTTTATAATCTTCAAAACATCTGATTACATAACTATGTATATTATTATTATTATTATTATTATTATTATTACTACAAATGCAACTTTTATACAAGATAATTTTGTTATTAAAGATGCTATTAAAACAACGAACAAAGTAAATCCACTTCTAAAAAAGACATGTTAATCGATACTCAAATATATTGAAGTCCTTCCGAAAGTCTTGAAGTACCTATATTGATGGCTCTTTTTCGCGACGCTAGTTGATTGATTTTATCGTTGACGTCATTAATGGCTTTTTCGTGACAATTGTGTATCGAGGAGTTAATAATAAAACAGGGGGTTAATAATATTAATTGTATGCATGTAATTATTCAAGTATTTAAGCAAATATAGTAAAAATAAATAGCGCACGCGAAACGCTCATCTATGATATCTAGTAGAATAAATCACATGTAAATAATTTTAATATAAGATAATATTTCAGAAACTTGAAAATGTTTTCTTTATATATATATATATATATATATGCATGTATGAATAAGATTTTCTTGTGTATAAATTATATCATTTTCGGTAAAAGAAAAAAAAAATTTGAAACTAATAAAAAAATTATATGTAGTTAAATTTATACGTATATTCTTGGCAATTAGAATCAATTATTATTACTAATCGGATTATTATTATTATTATTAGAATCAGTAAAAAAATTATCTTTTTTAAAAACATAAAAAAGTCAAGTATAGAAACTTCTCGAAAAAATCTATTGTACCAAATCTATCACGCACGCACGCACGCACGCATGCTCGCACGCACAAAATAGCTTCAATACTTCTTAGAAAAATAATAACATCACAAAATTGCGTTACTTAACTCTACCCAAGTCATTAAATAATCTACCCAAGTATTTAAAAAAAAAATGTGTATATTTCAATAAAAGATTTAATCGCAAAGAATTAAAGAGATAACAATACAAATAAAATATTATATTTTAATTAAGATAATTTAATTAAATATTTAATTAAAATAAAAGAATTTTTAATATAAAAAAATTCTTGATCTTGTTAGACCGAAAAAGAAAACAATGAAAAGAATTTAAGGAAGAATGCCGTCTAATTGCGTCAAGTTTTCTACATTAAAAATACTTTTTTTCAATTAAATTGTTTCATTTTGTATTGTTACCTCTTTAATCATTCTTTGTGATTAAATTAACGAAATTTTGTGATTTTTATTTTTTTAAGGATAATTAACATTATCCCTTGCATTATAATAGGAATTTAAAGTTACAAATAAAATGTAATCGCTATTATTTCAGCTAATATTTTCTTGAAATCGTTCATAGTAAAAAAATTTCAACAGTATGAAAAAAGGTTTACACAAGACTCATCAATGTAATAACGCGCTGCCGAATTTTTGAAAATAGATTTTGTGAGGGGCGTATGAGGACGCGCCCAGCTGCGCACGATCCAAAGAATTCGTGGGTCAATATCTTACATCTGCGCGTTTTTAGGCGCCGGGTGTGCGTGTGTCCGGTTTAGCGACCATAGAAAATGCGAAAAGATCCAATTTTATTTCCTTCATTTCTCGTGAAGTTACCACCATTAAGCAAGATGACTTTCGGAAGAGGCTTATTTTGTAAAAAAAAAAAATGCTAATGACAGCCGAATGTGATAGGAAAAAATATCTTACATAGAATAATATCTTGCATAGATCTTTTAGAAAAAAACATCGGCGGGAAATTGTTGGACAAAAAAACATATATATGTGTAAGGGGACATTAATGCCATTCGGTATACCGGCGCGCATTCAAAAAGAGACTTCTCTACTTGCGATTCGTCAATTCCTACCCATTCTTTTGAATGAAGTAGTTCAGCTGTAATATTAATGTGTCAGTGAAAAGATACGTTTTTAAATATTACAGAGAAATTCGATCATTGAACGCGCGTGCTAGAGGGCTTTAATGCTCCCGCGTGTACAGTATTAATAAATAAAACAATTGTGCAGGAGTTCGCGACAATACGTAAGTCATTTTCAAAGTAGAGTACAAGATTAAAGAAATAAGACGGCGCGGGAAAGTGGGGCAGCATCGAAAGAGAAAATATGATATAAGGTTTCAACGAGGAACGGAATTCAAGAACTCGGATCGACTCAACCATTGTGTGTATCGAATACGAATAATACGAGAAAGTACCGATTCCTTCAGCAGTACTTCGATAAAATTGATCGTATTCCACGATCGTTATCGTCATGTTCGAGGAAGAGGTCTTCTACTGCGAAAGTATTCCCGCGATTTCATTTCGCACCATACTTTCGATATGTCCCGGTACGTCCGCGGAAGTGTTATTATAAGAGCCGCCCCGTTCTTCGTCAATCAATTTCACATCATCACTAGTCGCAGAGAGGGGGGGAGAGAGAGAGAGAGAGAGAGAGAATGTGTGCCCCACCGATCTGTCGCGAAAATGAAAAGCCGCAAAAACCGCGTGTGCTCCAGGTGTGTTTCTGTAGCGCTAAGGATCTCATCTTCTTTTTCCTGCACGCGTCTTATGTTGTTTTAGCTGCGAAAACAGCTCTAAGCGAATCCGCATCTAAGCGAATCCTCCCACATCGATATCATGAACGGTGCATCACCGAGATAATGCACGTCTCTGTTGTCATTCCAAATTATTTTTAAATATTGTAACAGGACCTTTTCCACTTTTATCGAACGCTTAACAATATTATATTTTGCTTGTTTGAATTTTTAAAATTATCTTAAATTTAAATCATTTTTATATCTTCCGCTTATGTAATTATTATCATCGAGTTATACAGTCTGTAATGCGTCATCTGCATTCAAATGCGTAATGCATAAGATTAACTCACCTTATCCTAGAATGACTTCACAAAATTTTCAAAAATTCTGGCGACCGCAGTTTTTATAAAGTTAGTGTATGATTAATGTACATATATGAATATCGCTGCGTCATTATATTTAGTAATACATAATTTATATTCGTCGTTACGCATATTTCTACCGTGATCACATAATTATGCTGGGAATGAGAGCGCTAAAATATGGAAAGAGAATCGCAGTGCTTGCTGTTGCAACAACAATGTTAATGCCTTTTTAACGTGCATCACAAGAAGCACGCTCGTTTGCGCTCAGCTCATAATAGTGCCGCTAATCTATCCTCTCTATTTTTCACCCTCGCGGTGACTCGAACCGTCCCCGTGTCTCCATTCGCTTCGTTCTGGCGTGCTATGCAGCTTATGGGGAGGAAAAAAGCGCGAAGTTTTTCGACACGCGATCGGACGCGAACGAACGCACGCACGGGCCGAAAGGACGCGACGTCGAAATAAAATGGACACGGACGAGGACGGCTGAGGGCGTCGTCGCTTTTATGCTTTATCCAACCATTCGTATCTGTTGAGGTATAAACAGAAATATGCACGCGCTTTCTATTTCGCGAACGTACGGATATCATCGCCGACTGTCAGACATTAACGTCGAACACGCCAAATGCGTGTAGTTCGATGATGGTTTGCGGAAGCGGCCTGAGAGGAGGATGGAGTTGTTGCTTATATGAGATAACGCGTCTGTAGTCCATATGCGATTGATCGTTGCACTATCAAAACGAAGATGTACAAACAGAATGGTGAAATGTTCAGATATGTTCGAATACATATGTTCGAGAATCACGAAAAAAGATCACGAAAGACATCGCGTCGATTTGCTCGCGAGATGGGACGAAAGCATTTTCAATACAAGATAAATTTCGGATTGCGTAACACATTGTATTCCTTTAATAAACGCGTAACGAAATCACGAGAGAAATAACACATCCGCCAATGATCCATTATTCTAGACTGTTTTCATATTGCGTTTCTCGCTCCAAACGAAGTCTCATCTCGTATGAGATATCGGGATGCGTTGTCCCGCGCGGACGAGAGATTGTCGAGCTGGTTCTCCGACGTTTTCTGCGTTATTTGATTTAGTCTCGCGACAGTCTCTAGATACTCTCGTTTGTGAAACGAAATGAGAAAGTTAGGAGACGAAGCGTGGTCCTCCACTTTGGTAAAGCTTTTCAGGTTTCAGGACGTTATAGTTCGACAGATGCAAACTCACAAAACGAATCCTAGACAGAGATAGATTAGATGGAAATATATAATTGTATAATGGAAAATTGTGCCGTTCGTATACGATTTTCTATACAAATACAAAAGTTCGAATTTCTGTGATTAAAAAATGTCATTATGTCTTACAATTTTACAGTTTACTAATTAATATATACATAGGATTAACGTAAAGACTAATTATATCGAATTATATTGAAAAATTTATTTATAATCATTTTTATTTATAACCATTTATATTATCATTTCTTATTATTTAATTATTTTTATTATTATTATCTTTATTGAGATTCTCTTTGAATTTTTAGAAGAGTGAATAGTTATAACGTTAATTATAAGAATTAAAATAATCTCCCTCAATATATAACCCCTAGTTTATGTGCTATGTGTGTTTGGAAAGATACGCGATAAGTTTGGTGACACCCTGCGTGCGTGCGGCGTGCGTGCGGCGTGTGTGCGGCGTGCGTGCGTCATGCGTGCGTGCGTTGCACGCGCTCTTATGTGGCACGACATAATGTCCGGCGTTACAATGTTCCATAGTGGAAAGTGTAAGGCGATAATAACGCACTTTAGCGCACAATCAATTGGATTAGTCGGCACGTACGGTTGACTATTATTACAGACCGGCTCGTACCTCGAAACGCTGTCACGCTTCGTTTTATGGAATGGCATTCGCTATGGCGCGCGCGTGTACACGCACGCCGTTCCTCTCTCTCTCCCGTCGATTTTATTCTCCGCCCTTGGGCGCGTATCCAAAGTGACATAATGCGGATCAAAAGGGAAGACAATGCAAGGACGATCCATTCATTATTCCGACGGTAAATTTTAAAGATAACCAAGCTTTGCGAAGCAAAATCCATTCAGGATATCATGTGTTACAAAGGAGGATTATCTCATTGTTTTATTTAATATTTTATGTGGAATTTTCTATCT
>JANQDE010000038.1:1744196-1757503 GCA_037157785.1 Cephalotes varians | reverse complement strand
ACACACACACACACACACACACACACACACACACACACACATTTCTTACGTGACTCTCTGATTGAATTTTCAGATTTAAGTACAAGTATAAACGTTTTTATTATTCTCTTTTTAATATAATTATTTCATTCTGTAAATTTTCCGAATTTTTATTCTTGTATTTGAGAATTTCTTTGGTGATTATATAATTTCATATAATCTTTGGTCAAATTTTGAGATTAGATAAAAAAAGAATATATTATAGAATATCAATGAAAGTGCAGAAAATTTAGATCTCGGAAAATTTAAATTTCTTTTGTGAGATCGAGGCAAAGAGATAGTAGAGATATAACTCTGTATATTATTCATCGATTGGCTCTCGACACGCAGCGATACAACTGCGCCCGGCCGCGAAAATCGCGCGCGTCCCCAGACAATCGTATCCTTCCGCGTGGTAACGAAAAATGCAATTCAATTACGGGCCAACGGGGACAGAGAGAATCCGCGACGCGGATCGCTGATGCAGCAATTAGCGCGAGTAAACGCTCGGCGGAGCAACTCGCATTTCCTATCCATCGCGGCAACAATTCCGCCGAGAAAACGACCGATAATTAGACGATTTATCACTCGGGCCCGAGCTTGCGCCGCCGACCGGGTAACCGACCCATCTGCACGATGAAAAAAAATCACGACAACGAACATACACCGTGCTTGGACGCTAATAAAAGAACATTTGTCAAAGCAAACCGCTTACGCAAAGTGCGTGGAAATGAATCGTTCTCGGGTAAATGATAAAATGGAAAATTATAAAGAATTATACGTATATTTCGAACTTAGTATAAGGGTCTTTTTTCTTTATTATAAAACTAATTATAAAACTTTTTTCCTTTCTTTAATAATGCTTTTAATAATATTTTTAATAATAATTTTTATATTACAAGACATAAAATCTATTGTTATTAACTATTACTGTTATTAAAAAATTATTATTATTATTAACTATTATATATATATATATATATATATATATATATATATATATATTACAAGATATAAAAATTATTTTATTCTTCTCATGAATCTAAAACATTCTTGTTTTTTGTTTACGTTTTGTTATGTAGTTTTCTCTGGTTAGATTTTGTAGTTTTATTGTCGTCAGTTATTATTATCGTCTCAGCATTTGCGATACATTCTAATTTTCAATCTCAACATATCTCATCGTTTTGCTAAGTTATATATATACACTCAACACAATTATTGTTATTATTATTATTATTATTATTATTATATAGCTATTCAAAATAAATCGATAGAAAAGGATGGAAATAAAAGAGTGATGATAAAAATATTAACAAGAAATGATTAACTGACGTGCAAAACATGATATTTAACTCTGCAATTTAAATTAACACACTGTTGTGGTTTTGTAGATTAATTTATCTCTATTTCTGTCGAATTATTCTGAAATATAAAGGGGATGTAAAGGGGATATAAAGGGGAATGTACCATTTGGAGGACCGTTTTGAAGGTAATGATTAACCGATAAAGAGTATTTTAGTTATTATTTTATGTTTCGCGTAGTTGGCGGTCTAATTTGTCGATCATATCGCGGTTGCGATTGCGCTCGACAAAAACGAAAAAAAAAATTCCATTTCTGTGAAAATCGAACTCGTATATTCTCGACGTAATTTGCGTACCGCCGATTAGATCGCGACCAGGTTTTACCTTCGGAGATTTTCATTTCGATACAGCGTAACGTTCGCGGCGCGAATTTTTGCGGAGATATATCCAGCTTCGGTCGTCGTTCGATTTTCGTTCGTATCGTCGGGCGTTCACATCTCACGGATCGTAATTTCTGGTACGGCTCATGTACGTATTGTCGATTATATCGTCGACGATGTCTGTCGAACGCGGCCGAACAAATTTTTATCATTGACATCTTGAGTGGATACACATTTCATCGTGCTCGACTTTGAACGATCGCCGCGATCGGCACCAAACGGAATTTAATCAAAATGTAATTTTGAACCGTTGCCAGTACGATCCGAAGGAAACTTTTGTCATTGATATTCCGAGTGAGAATGCATAGTTATCTAGCCTTAATTTGAACGCTTGCCAATCGAAACCGAAGAAAACTTTTATTATCGATATCTTGAGTCACCGAATGCACATATTAGTCAATTCAGTTTTGAAACTTCGTCGATCGGACGCAAACGACATTTTCAATAATTGGAAAGTCCATATAAAACTTTGTAAATGACAAAAATGAAATTTTACAGGAAAAAGTTTCCTTTTTTTTTTATATTAATTTAAAGGAAAAATGCAGAAAAAGCATATTTTATGTATTCGTTTAGGTCGCTTATTTTTTCAGCCTTTTAATCATGCATGTGAAATTCTGTTGAATCTTCAATTTCTTCGTTAATTGTCCAAAGCGAATGCGCATTTTACCTCACTCAGGTTTGCTTGGTAACTCTATTGCATTATTGTTTTTCGAACAACCGTGCCGTTATCAACGCGATGATAACAGCTCGAACGCTTTATTCGAACCGACAAAGAGCTGATAGCACACGGGAATGTTTTCACGGGGCGCGCGCCACTCGCGATGAAAATCGGGACACGAGAGACCAGAAGAGGAAAATCGGCACCTTTGTACGGTACGGCCACAGTAGGACGCGACTATGTGCACCGGGGTAAATATCGATTTGTGCGCGCGCGCGAGCGCGCGCGCGTGTGTGTGTATATGTGTATGTGTGTATGGTAAAATACAATCAGTTTCGTTACCTACGTTGTTGATCGATGTATGTACAAACGATGCGGTTGCATTCTTCATTACGAATCGTAGTTATGCAATTTTAAATCTCCGAATGATTTTGTTAAATCTTTATTTCGAGCAAAATGTAAGATAACCGTTATATGTGTTGGAAAAAAAGGAGAAATAGTTAACGATTAAACGAAAAATTAAGATTAAAAGAGAAGTTAACTAAATATTACATGTAGGAGATAAATAATCTTTAAAACAATAGAGTATAGACCGATCTGTGAAAACAGAACAAATAATTAAAAATGCGTTAAACGGTCGAAGCTAGATCTTTGTGCAAATGTTTCTTATGTGAAATTATATACATCTCTCAACTTCACCAAACTGCAAGCCGAATAAATTTTCGATCTTGAAACACAGTCTTAAGTTGAACAAGAATAGTAATATCACGATATTAAATTAATAATTAATTTAATAATAATGATGCTAACGAAATCCCTTTTTCTCCCCAAATATTATAAAGAATTTGTTGCGAAAAATAACACCTCAGTCAGAGATCGAACCTGGGATCTCTAGACTAAATAATCTTTATTTTATTTAGAAGATATATAGAATTAAAGAGTACGCTTTAATTTATATTTATAAAACACTACTCTTAGAAAATCCAAAAATTAAGAAACATACTTCTCATTAGTGGAGAGTCAGCCAATTAATCCTAACATTACATGTACATGCGGATTATAATTTTTTAATACAAACTAATGTATTGTTCTTTTTCTTTAATTTTTTCATTTTTTTCCAAGATGCAATATGTGTATTAGAGAAATTTGCATGCATGTGTATGTCTGTGTTCATGTTAAAAATACAATATGTTTTCCGTAAGAGAATCTAGAATCATATTGACGCATTTATAATTATACAGAGCCTTGAAATGGATACAACTTTTAATTAAGGCATTCTTCCGTACGGCGTTCGCGTTACAATGAAATAAATCAATCGACAAGGGAGATGGAGAGCGCACGGAAATATCGAGGCATTCGAAACATTTCAATTCCACGGAAAGACGGAGTATCTGCGATCGAATTATCTTTTTAATCAAGAAGGTCCCGGCTCGCTTAGCTTTGCAAATTCAGCGATCGTAGAGGAAAGGAAATATACGCCGTGGTCGCGGGACAATTCCTCTTTGTTTTTCACTCTTTTTCTCTCTCTTTCTCTTTCTCTCTCTCTCTCTCTCTCTCTCTCTCTCTCTCTCTCTCTCTCGTTAAAATTCAATCTGACGATGTCAGTAACGCGTCTCATGCTCACTCTCGAGCTGACGGTATACGAAATCGGAAAGGGATCGCGCGAATTTTCGGAATTTCATCAAAAATTCAACGGGATTGTCGTGCCAGACTTAAACTGATTCCACGTGGCCGCGATTGTGGCTGCCGCCACGACAATTCGCTCGATTCGCTCTTCTAATTTGACGACGACCAGACATATCACGGAGCAAAAAAAAAGCTAATTGTTCAGATAATCATTCTGAAGAGATTCAGCATTATGAATTTATCAAGTTTTCCTCTTATTCGCTCTTATATATTTTCATTGTAATTTCCTGAAATGTTATCTATAGAACTAAAAATTGTACTAAAACATTATTTCTTTTGAACAATCAAATGCTATACATTTCTTAAGATCTTTATATAATTTTTTACATTTATTTTTAAATTTAAAAAGAAAAGTGACCAATGTAATCAATTTCTATTATTTTTTGCACTCTTAATTTCTAGAGTGTTTAATTAACTGTTATTAACTGTTATTTGTAATTTATCACTCTTTTGTCGAATGTTTTTGCATTAATTTATTATACACTTCTATCTACACATTTTTTATCATACATGTCTTTAATATTTACATTATTATTCTTATTGTATGCTTGAAGGGGCTATCCTTTCAGGAAGTACTGGAATTTTCTTTCTTCCCGTCTCTCGAAAAACCGACGGCATTCACGTGAAACGCTTTTGTAATCCAAACTTTGGGTGCGATACGGCGAACGCATCGACGCTTAAATTTTCCGCGAAGAACTCTTTTTCTCCCTCCCCTCCTCCCTCTTTCTTTCTCTCTCTCTCTCTCTCTCTCTCTTCTTCTAGTTACCGCTCACGGCAATGAGGAGCTCGACGCGTCCGTACATTTTTCACTGTCTTACGGTCCTCCTGCCATAAATCTTCCCCCGTTCAAGATAGAAAGAGATAGAAAACGGAATCTATTTGCGGATCTATTATTCATCGTTGCGCATTGTCCGGTCCCTGGACGGGCTCGCGTTTCGCTCGCTCAGCTCGCTCGCACGCTCGTTTCCGCTCGCTCCTGCGAGCTCGCGGACCGCCGATCGCGAGCCGGAGCGTGAGCGAGTGATTCCGCTCACGTCTCGAAGACGATCCTGCGAATGTAGGCGAAACGAAAAATCGGTCCCACGGAGAACTTACGGGCGCGTCGTGATTCATGCACAAGCCAGAAAAGGTGGGAGGGGAGAGGGGACATCGGGAAAGAGGTTGACGGCAAATGTAAACGGATCTTATCTCGGTCGATGAAGCACGCCGTTCGATATTCCTACACACACATATATATATATATATATATATGCATATATATACGTACATCACATATACGTGCACCACACACAGATGCACCGTATCGTGGATATCGAGCCCGGCATAATGGAATTCCTCGTTATATAAATTTCGGTGCACATTTTTCCCACCGCCCATCGATCTCTTCTCTCGCACGCCCTGGACTCCTCCCCATTTTCCCGTCTGCTCTCTCTTAAAGTGCTCGTACCCCCCTTGCGCCCGACGTTTTATTCTACCCTCCGTACTCCATCGTTCGTACCGTCCTCCCCTCGCCGACGCCGCGACGCGGAATCGCGGAACGATTCCTCAAACGTTTCCTCCGAGAAAACGAAATTCCATCGATAAAACCACCGGCGCGCCGTCGCTTCTCCGAATGATTTTAACTCGCGGAACAAAATGCACCGCGGTGATAAAAAGTGATCCTCTCCCCTTTTTTACCTCTTCCTCTCTCCTCTCTTCCCCTGTCGATTAACTGTCGTTTCATTCGCACACTTCGATCGTGAAAATAGTGAGGTAGTTATTCTCTTCTAAGACTTGACGTTCTCTCCTTTTTTCTTCTCTCCGATCGTATTACCCTTATCTCGCCCCTCTTCCCCGTCCGCGATTACGCTTTCTTATTTTTTTCTATTTGTTCTAATAATCGAGTAATTTCGCGAATTTATCGCGTCCCTTCCGATCCAATTGCTCGATTCAATTCTTGATCGCTCATCACGCGCAATTTTTTCCCCTTCTTTGTTTGCCTCGTGCGCACGCGCGATAACCATCCAAATCGGTCTCGTTCACCGACCATTATCACACGAGCTTGGAATTCGGAAACCGCGTGCATGATTTATCGGGCCGGAAATAGAGTTCACGAGGTTACGCGGTTGTACCAGACTCGACCATAAACAATAGTTGGCGTCGAAAAATTTGAGCGCACCAACGGGCGCATTTATCGGCGGGGTCCGGTGGCCCCGTTTTGTCCGCACACCCGGTATCGTATCTCTCTCCTTCCTTTCCTTTTCTCTTTCTCTCTCTCTCTCTCTCTCTCTCTCTCTCTCTCTCTCTCTCTCTCTCTCTCTCTCTCTCTCTCTCTCTCTCTCTCGCTTATGTATTATGCATTGGCGTCTCTAATACCGGTGCAACGTGCGCTATTGATTTAGCGCTACTTACGTATGCACGTTAATTTCGTTACCACGCATGCCAAATATTTTGTGCGAGACCACACATCCCGGAATATATTAAGGCCGGCTGGATTATTCTGTCCTTGCATGAGGAGCCAATCCTAGTTTTGATCGGTTTATTGCAAAATATAGTCTTTCATCTTTCGGTGTCTTTATTTTAATGTAGATTGTGTTAATTAATTATTAAAATTGATTATATTTTTATATTCTCCAATATACGTATAATTATTTTATGTCGAATATACGTATTTTACGATAATGAATCAATGTTTCCTTCTGCATTTGATATACGTAACAGTCAAATATAAAAGAAAAATTTGGTTCAATGCATGAAATTGCATGAAATTTCGCCTTCAAACTAAAAATGAATTTTTCCGAATTATTTATATCTCGCAATATGGAAATAATCTTACTGAAACAAGCTGATATCTCAAATTATGACGTAACAGCATTTTAAAGTTGAAGACGTGTACGAAGCTTTTCAAGTTTCATGCAACACGGTGTACGTTCACTCTAGTATTCCATTACTCTAAATATATTGCGTAATTGCGGCGGCAAAAAGTGATGCCGAGAGATACCTCGCGACAACCTCATATTACCGCCATGCATTGTATAAAGCCGTATCTATACATGAATACGTATCGAAGTCTAGTTTGCATAAGCAAACGATTGAAACTATTCTCACATTTTAAGTATGTGATCTAATAGTAACAGAAATGCAGATAGCCGTTTTACAAGAAGACTACTTCCTTTTCCAACTCGCGATTTTTATTTACCATCTTTGCATGCGAGGGCTCATAAGCTACATTTAAAATCAACTACCTTTCCCATTACAAGATCATGCTTTATATCTCCCGTCCCACTGGAAGATGCCGGATTACGTTATCCATTCCAGACCTGCAGAGCTGAATGTGCACGTGACGTATAAAGCAAATCGAGAACTCCGTTCTCGCGCCGTGTGCATTTTCTGTTTATCCTTTTTTCTCCTTTTCGAGATTTCCGCATCACCGAGCGGCCCATCTCGAAATTCACCCGACGGGAAAAGGAGACGCGCGCGCGCCAATCCTTTCGGTAAATAATTTTCGCTGGGCGGAAGGGGCCGCTTAAAGCCGACGGGAGCAGAGATTTTCTCCGATTAATTTCCGCCTCCGTCCTCGCCGCTCGCGCTCGTCGTTCCCGCCTGACGTGGTTCTTAGTTTCGAGTCCACCGGGGCGTATCGCATCTCCTCCACCTCCATTCCCTCCGGTTGTCATCATTCTCCTCCTTCTCTTCCTTCTTTTCTTGCACTTCTGTCTACCTTTTGTATTATGCATTCAGGTTATTCGTTATTTATAAATATTGCCCTTAAACTTTTTCAAACCTTATTGCTCGCGGAAGTTAGCCAACGCTGCGGATAATACAAGTATGATTTATCCTCGCCCCGTCTCTGACCTCATTCGTGCCGTTTCCGCTTACAAAACTCGCGGCATTTTCACTGTCAAAAAACATTTGCGCGCTATCCTCTTTCGAGTCTCGTGAGTTTTCGTGAGTTTGAGATGCGAACGGAAGTGATTTTGACGTATTTTTTTCTCTCCGTTAATAGAGTGCAAGTTTAGAGGTCGAAAGCAATCTTTGACGTATCGCGAGAGCTGCCGGAAATAAGAGAAAATGTTTTCGCGCGATTTTAAACGTGAGAGAAAAAGAGTGTTTGAAAATAAACAAGGAAGAAATATATGTTTTGATCTCGGATAAAAACGTTTCTCCTTGCGACATTTCGATAATACCGCGTTTATGTCGAGTAGTTTCTGTCGCGTCAGAAACGTAACGTCGATGCTGAAAAAAAAAACGCTGAAAAAAAAGAACGCTCTCCAATTAATTTCCGTTTCTCGATCTTCCGTGCAAAACGCGTCCGGCTATTTTCGGACTCAACGAGGCGTGTTATATACTCATCATTGCCTTACCGTAGAATTTGCGTTCATCGTCCAAACTTTTGACAATTTACAGTTATTAAAATTGAAAGTGCATTCTATGCGCTCTATTTTCCGCTCGTAAAAGCTCATAAATTTCTTTATGGGAGGCTGAATGAACGTTGCCTCAACCCTGCTACTTAAAAAATTAAATCTATAGCGATGAGCTCAAAATTTTTAATTTGGATTTCGAAAGCTCATAAATAACTTGTAATTCTGGGTTGTTTCTTTTTTTAATTTTGCAAGATGGGTGAGGAGAGACAGGTGCACAAAAGTCCTTGAAAGTCGCCATTATATTCGTGTTTATATATGGCACATACATATCTATTAATTCGACTAAATTTTAGCATCGTCACCGTGCCCGCATTCAAGCTGTCGAGTAATGACGAATGAATGAATAAGCGTTGGAAGATCAATCAAATTATCGTGAAAAACTCTCACCCCAGGTAGAAAATATAGTGATTGCGCACAACTGCTTCCTGAGCCTGAATTATCGAGAGAGAGAGAGAGAGAGAGAGTCGGTAGATTAAGTGATGTGAATAGAGGCGAATCGGTGAGCATGATGTTAAGATAAAATCTGATTCTCTCTCTCTCTCTCTCTCTCTCTCTCTCTCTCTCTCTCTCTCTGTCTCTCTTTCCTTTCCCTCGAAGCCCATTCATGCACCTTCGCTACATCTCATTTTGCCTCAGGACGCGCGGTCGCTACGATAATTGCTGCTTACGTGATTTTTATCTCCCTCGGCGCGGAAGAGATCGAAGTCCTCCAAAAAATAGTATTTTACCGATTAATTTCCATTTTCCTCTCTCTTTTTTGTTCTCTTTCTCTCGCTCGCTCGCTCGCTCTTTCTCTATAGCGTGTTCGCGCGAATGCGCGAGCATGTTTTCGAATCCGCCGAGGCATATTATACCCGCGACGCATCGTCGTGCTCCGTCGCCCCCGCCGCCATCATCCCCTTTCCATTCCTCGTCCCCCTCCCTCCCCCAGCCATCCGTCGTCCCTCGTTCGCCGATCCCGAATTCGTTATAACCAGCCGAGAGCCACGCAACCGTAACTTCGCAGGATACGATGTACGCTACAGAGAGCTCGACTAAATCAAATTTACAAGCTGCTGAGTGTTTCCCTCCCTCCCTCCTTTGCTCTTCCTTCCCCTCCCCCCCCCACCCTCGTCTGCAGCCGCTTTTCTGCCGCCTCTCGCCCCTAGTCCGGCATCCTCGGTCGTTCTGCGACGACTACGTGTTCCGGCTTATACTGCGGCCCGAACCGCTATTTTCGTCAGAAGTCATTTAAAAGTTTTTCGTGCCGCCGTCTGCGCGCCGAAGTAGATTCTGAATTATTTATTCGGTGCCGGCTGCGCTCGGGCGTGCACGCGTCGCGTCGGGGGTTACGGTCATTATTTCCACGACCGATCGCATTATGTGCGACCACGTTGCACCCTTCTCGGACGAGATGTAGGAGACGAGGAGCCGAAAACTTTTATGAGTATCCGATGGATGTAGAGACACTTCCTTCTTTAATCTGCTGAGTATACGAAGTGGTTATTGCTATTGCATATTGCATCACATGGAAGTAACCTGGGAAGGTATAATGCTTTAAGAGGTTCAAACAACCTCCGAACAACCAGAGTATTATTGAAAAATAATATGATCAAACTAAGAGATTAAAATAAATTATTTAAACGATGATTATGAATTATTAAAAATATTTAATAATTAATAATTAAATCAGTGGGAATAAAATGATTTGTTAATGATAAGAAGATATAGAGATAGAGAAATAATATAAATCAAGGACAAGAGTCAAGATGTTCGCTAATAAATAATTTATATTTTATATCAATTCAATATAAAATTCCCAACGTTTCGGCTGGCATCAAGCCATCCTCAGTAAAGAGATAAATTACATGTAATCAGTGATTAAAACGCAATAATTATACATAGTTGTTCGCAGATGATGTGAAACAAAGTGTCCGTGAATTAATTTAATATAATTTAATATTTAATTTAATAATGATTTAATTTGATAAAAAATCCGCAATACTTAGGTTAGACAGCGCATAAAATGATTAATCGGTAAAGTACAAGAAACCAATCTAAATGAAATCATCTTTAGTTTGATTCATCATGGTCTTTTTACAAAAAATTGACTCGAATTTCTCTTGACAAAATGAAAAAGAATGTTATGTTAGAGAAGACGTTTAAAAATTAAATATAAAAGAAATAATGAAAATAATGAAATTAATAGAGGAATGCACAAATTTATACGATTTGTAAATAACTACGAGTACAATATTTCTGCACTTGCAAGAAATTCGCTTACTACAATGATTTAACATTATTGCATAAATTGATGGATAATATTATGAATAATATCATCAGTAATAGATATAAACATATAATTATGTATATCGATAGGACAAATTACGATGATAATGTTGAATATGCGTTGACTGAACTGTTATAATTAGGCGTAAATTTCAATTGACAGATAGTTGTAATGCAAATAATTAATTGATTAAAAATATGATAGTATGAGAATAATAAATTATCTTAGAAATACTGTTCTATCTTACAGATATAAATAGTATTCTAATAAATTTTACGCGCCGATGCTAATAGCAAGATTATGTTAAATATTCTAACTACTTGTAAAAAAGCATTCGATATACGATACATACTATACGAATTTAATTAATAGCCGAGATAAATATTATATACTTATTAGTTATTTTTTGAATGCGCAAAATTTAGTAGTAATGTATATTATTAAGAATGTTAAGAAGTACTCATGTTTGAAAATAATTACGTATTATTTTCAGTCTCTGATTGAAATTGTAATTAATTATCGCTCAGTTTCCGCTCAGTGCTTTATGAATCTCAGTTCTACAAATTGTTATATTTAGAATTTGTCTTGTCGCGCTATCTCCTTAATACGATTAAATCTTTATAAATCTTTCAATAAATGTTCATGAGTATTTTATGAAGCGGCGTTTCCTGAGCTTGAGATTATTTGAAGATTATTATGAATTATTGTAAGGTATAAACAACAGATTGATGGATGTAGAATTGTATAACTTTTGATTAATCGTTGAATAATAACAGACTATGAATAGTCAGATATTGACAGTTTATAGGCCGTTATCGGTACTTGCGAATAATCGATGCTTTGCCGAACGACGATATACATCATCTAAAGAAAGATTGATGGCAATCTGTATTTTGCAAGATTAATAATGTTAATTATTATAGAATCGTAATACTAGTCAATTCGCTGCACATATACATTTAATATGCTTAATCTTTATTGAAATAATTGATTAATTTTGACAAATGTGTCAATACGAATGGTGTTTTGACAATATATTGAATAGTGAATTTGTACAATATGTCGGCCTACATAATTAAATAAGCCGGCAAAGTACAATAATCTCACGAATTAATATCGGTCATTTCTCCACAAATGCTTGTATTATTTCCCTATCAGAAAGATATTGTTATCTTTTAGATGTCGATACATTTTTTTTTAATGTTTTTTTCTGCCAGTTATCGATAATGCGAATGGATATCACGTCCATCGTCTCTAAATGTGATGCGTGTAGTATAAGAGCACGCTCGTTGTACAAACGAGTAAACTTGGAAACATGCACGATTAGCATATAGCTGGACATACTATGGAGCGTATGCACGCGCATGCATATGCATCGCATAGGCTGGAATTAGCTTGAAATGTTTAATTGAACGAGCATCATCGACGTGCAAGTCCGCTCGCGGTCACCGATTGATGCAGCGCGCAAACGTGGCACTCAACCAAATCGACGCTCACCTTAATAATATTGTCAAGGGACGCTCAGACAAATCGGTCCAAATTTCCTTCGATAATAATCCAATTTACTTGATGATTTTAATGAGCCGTGAATATAAATATTATACGTATTTTATTTTCGATTAGTCAATCGATTTGAATCGTCCTATTAATTTTTCATTCATCTAATTTTCACATGAAATGTGAACATGAGAAGAATTATTTGTTCTCATTTTCACATGAAATGTAAAAGTGAGAAGAATTGAAAATGATCAACAATAAATCATTAAAAAAAAAAAAACGTTTTATTTGTTAATATACAACTTCTTTCTTATGCAATGTCGCAGAGAGAATTTACATTGTACGAGTCTCACGCACGAACCTGCGTGAGGATGAACGACGGGAAGAACGGGGAGGGAGAAAGCAAAAATACCTGGTCCATGATAAATGCCCCGACACCCATCACGGCGCAACGACATCACAGCACGTCCCTCAGAGCTACAATGCGGCCTCTCGTAACCATTATGCTAAAATGCAATCTCCTGATAACCGCAGCCGCGCCATCGCGGAGCTTAATCTCACCTATCTGTACAGCCGTCGGGGAACGGAAACAAAATGGGAATGAGAGACCGGTTCCGCCTGGCCGGATGATTCGGGATAAAGAGGGCGGCATTGGGGATGCAGAAGGGATGGCGAAGAGAGACACAGACCGAGATGAGGGTACGAGAGAAAGAGCGCGAGAGGGCGGACAATGGTGGCCGAGGCTGGAGATACGAAAAGAAATAAATTCCGCAATCGATAAGCGTCCGGTTAAACGTCAAAGTCCACCGGTGTGGGTAGACGAGGCACTTTCGATCCTTGACAAAAAACACAATCGCCGATATCCAGGGGATATAGAGCGCGTCCGCTTGCTTTGCCTCCTTTTTTCCGGCTCGCCCGCATCTTTTTTCTTTCCTGGCGGAAAGTCGAGTCGATGTCGGAGTACACGTTGTAATGCCCGCGATCTCTTTAGATACGTTTCTCCTTTCTCTCTCTCTCTCTCTCTCTCTCTCTCT
>JANQDE010000038.1:1725356-1743961 GCA_037157785.1 Cephalotes varians | reverse complement strand
CGCAATTTTACTACATTGCGATAGAGATATCTGATCAAGAATTATTTCCGACTGCTTGAAGGATTGCAAATCTTCCAAACGAGACATTGAGTGTTACGTATTGAGTGAATAGTTTTCTGCGATTAACACAAGATTTTTTTCACATTGTTTTTATTGATTTTTTTCACATTGTTTTTATTGATTTTTTTCTTATTTTGTACATGTGACTAAAATAGGATTTGCAGATATAACATGAACACAATTTTCTCTATTTCATATTTCTATTTAACATTTCAAATTTATATTCATCGAAATTCAAATTTTGTCGAGAGAGTTCAAAATAAACGCTCTATGTGGTTTATTTAAAAGTAGTGCAAGTCAAATATCGAAACGAATTTCATCCTATTTGCACAACGAACATAAATACATTCATGGACGATACGTGAATGTCAAATGTCGATATCACTGAACGTTCCATTGATGTGTGAAGTATGATCCATTTATAGACACAAACGCGGATGAAATAAAAATCAACAATTTAAGGCGTATACCTATATTTATTGTGATGAATTGCAAAATTCAAAAGCTATTAGTGTGACTTTCTTACATGAGCCGTTTATTTTGGAGATGTAAGATCGAACAGGAATATCCGCGATTCCACCCTTCTGTTTCCAAAATATACAGCTCATATAACGACGTCGTATCTCCCGTCATGATGTAATTCGCTTAGCTATCGACAGCTATTGCCACGACTTAGTCAGCGGAGGAAAGAAGTATTCCCCGAGTGGCGGCAGCAAAATCGTTCGGCGTTTAGCTCTCTTCCGTGGAGCGTTCGAAAAGTTTAGATACCTCTTCGGGATCCTCTTCCAGGCGAGCGAATAAGCAGGCATTAAAGGCTTAGACCAGAGATCGAATTGGAAGTATCTACGTAGCGTTCCTGCACCTTTCTTTTCTATTTTCTTCTTCTTGCAATGTTCTCTCTTTCTCTTTCTCTGACTCTCTCACCTCTCTAGATGACTTTAAATATAAACCATATAATTATTTATTAAGCATAAATTTTATAGCTTGTATTTGTCACAACAGTATGCACTTTTATTTAGATATATTGTAATTATGTGCATGTTTTACGCACAAAACACTCTTTTGGTATTCCAATTTATTGCGTTACAGTTTATATTTCTATTAAAATTATCAATTGTTAAATCTAAATAATTTTTGTATTACGTTATGTTCAAGTCTTTTACATTATCTATTCTTTTTTATTGTTTTTTTATTTTTATTCCTTTATTAATTTTGTTCAATTTTTTATTATTTTTATTTTATTTGAATTTTTTTCTTAATATTCTATTTTTGTGCGTTAATTATGAATGCGAAGAATGATTTTGCTGAAAAATCTAGAAATTTAGCTAGATAGAACAGAAAATAATTTTGTTTTAGCCATTATAATAATTATGTAGAATGTTTAAACTGGTCGTTAGAACTTTTGTTAAAACTTTTTGCAGCATTATCACCAACGCTTAAACTTCTATATAATTATTTTAATAGTACAATAAAATTATTTTTCAATCTGTAGGCAACTAAATTTTTAGATACGTCAGCAAAACTGTTCTTTCCGTACGTGTATTGTTTTCAACGCTTGAGAGAATGCGATTTGAGCATTGCGATGTAGAGCGTTTAAATAACGATATCTATCTATCTATCTCTCTCTCTCTCTCTCTCTCTCTCTCTCTCTCTCTCTCTCTCTCTCTCTCTTTCTATATATATATATATATCATTCGCTCGTTCATTGCGCTTGTTCGCCATCGTTCTATAACGAGGACCAAGTATGGTCGCATTGGGATAGGTTAAGCATCGAGAATTGCCGAGATCCTCGAGCGGGTTCACAAGGCATACCGGAAGCAGAGGATCATCATGCGATCGCATTCGAGTTGGCGAAGATATTCCTCGTGACCAGATCAAACCAGATCAGGTCAAGCCGAGTCAGTTTGTGAAAAGCTTATATTTTACCATCATTGTACTTGCTTTTTTCAAACCGTGAATAACAGATGATCGTAATGTGCAGTGATTCCGCGCGACAAGCGGAATCATGTTCCCACAGATCGGAACGAATGGCGCTTAGTTTTTTCTGCGGCTAAAATATATTCATTTCCTGACCAACACTTGTCACTTATATACACATACATACATACGAAACAACGCTTTCACGTGTAAATGCACGCCTGAATAAGTATGCGATCATAATCTGTGATTGTATATTTATGCAACTGTAGACTGACAGTATTCTCATTCTGGTATTAGACAAATATTCTATTATTCCATTGCTACCGGTTGTAATTATGACCGTTAATGCCGGAAAGCATTATAACAAATTTCATATTGATTGATCAATCAGATACATGTAAATAATTGGTAATTAGGGATGGGGAAATATTCTGCCTTCTGTAAAGAGATTAACTTTGTAACGCATCAAACATAAAAATATAAACATAACATATAATATATATTGTCACGCATTTAATATGTAATGTAACGTCTGCCATTGTTATGTTGGAAACATTTCAATTTGCCGCTTGAAAGCGCGAATCTGTAATTTTACAATTTTACATTTTGTTTTACAACTGTGTTATGCTCTGTCGTCTATGATAATTTCAACATTTCTGACTATCATTTTTGGAATTAATATGGACTTTGTCCTTTTTTTTTCCAGCGTCACCGAGTCATCGCGAAGCGAAATTCCAAGCTGAATTTCGATGTTTCCAGAGCGCATTCGGTGAGTCGATATTTATTTCGCACAATTAATGTACCATTAATGTACTCTTAAACGCGCAGTTGTAAAATATGGAGTTCCGTTAACAGCGTGTTATAAGCGATAATCTTTATCAAAAATTAAAACAGCTTTACCTTCATCGGAATTTTATTGGACCGAAATTACACGGAATTGTATTTTCGAGCGGTATCTTAAAATTATAAACTTTAACATCTAAAAATGCAAATTTAAACTAAGAGAGCATCAGTTTGTTTCTTCGTCGCGCACATAATTTGGAAAATATTTGTCCTTTCGTGCACGAGAAATTATTTCTCTTTTCCACGAGAGATATCATCCTATTCGCCAAGCACCTTGAACGGTTCTGTTGTTCGATGCGTTCGAAAACCTCTCTCCGTGATTACCTTCCGCGGTAACCCTTTCCACTGGATAAAGAAGTGGACTTAAAATCAGAGCCGTGCTTAAAATCGCTCTGCCGGCGAGCGCCGTCGACCTACAAGCTCGTTCTGTCGTGACAGGAAGCGAGAACGTAGGAATGGCTGAGGTTAAGTATCGAGGATCGTCAAGCTACTCGACCGATTTCGTTCCAAAGATGAAAGCGCTCTTAATGGAGTACCATTGTCTGGTTTCGTCCAAGTTTCGTCGTCTCATGACGTCGTCTACTCCTGGCTCAACCGAGCTGAGGCACTCGCCGTTTTATCGTTTTGGGTTCGACCGGCCGCCGCTTACAAGGTGGTCCGCAAGACGAGGGAATTGCTCCAACCTTCGGCGTAATTAATGGCTTCATCAGTTCACCTCGCCGACTAATTAATTCACCGTCTCCCGAAGACGTGTCACTCTCCCCCGCGAAAACTTTCTCTGGCTCTTCTAATACGGGAGGGTTCGAATATTAATCGACCGGGCGCGAGAAAAAATGAGGGACTTGTTGCCGGGGACAATGATTGAAATTCTGGTTTTACGGCAAAGATTTTGTTAGGTATGTTACAAGAGAATCTTCATTTCGAGATTTTTGTGTATATTATGTTACAAGCTCCTATGTCTACAATATAAAGTGTATACATGTGAAATGTTTTAAAATCCCGATGCTTCGAACTCTTTGGTAATACAAAATTAGTTTTCTTGGAAAAAATTTTATGGAAATCCCGTCTTTTATCTAATAATGTCTTAATATCGAACGTCTTAATGTGTAAATAAGATACACATTTTGCATTTGAGATTTTATATATTTGTTTATAGCAATGTATTCAAAGCCCATCGAATTAAAGATTTTCACAAGTCAATCGTTTGATGAGAAAATTGTCCGTGTGGTCCAATCGCAAATTATTAATTAGTTAGCTGTTTTAAAACAAGAACTGACAGTGCAGAGTCGGGTCACATTTATGAGAGGCGATAATCTGCGAAACTCATTAGCACGCTCTCAATCCAATTTAAAGTCTCTCTCTCTCTCTGTCTGGCAATCTCACCGAATTTCCTGACGCTGAGCTTCCCGCGTATATATTATTATGCATTATGCATATGTTTCAGTTGCGCCCCAATGCACGTTGCGTTCTGACGACCGTGATTCAAAGATACATATCTCAGATATGTACTGTGTCTTAGAACTGCGAATAGCAGAACCCGAGGAGAACATTGTGCATTTCTTGAAATATCGATATTTCGACCTCTGTAAATCTAGCCTGTGAGCCCCATCATTAAAAACATGTTCAAGTACGTACCATAATTAAAAGCTAATTTATTGCTCTAATTTTAAATTTATTTCTCATTCGCAGGCGATTAATATCAAAAGAGGGAATGTCTTCACGTTATGTTAGTAATCTTACTTCCGAAAAACACGTATAGAGTATTGTAAATAAAAAACTAGATATACTAGAATTTTTTTATTTTTACTCTGAAATAGTGTAATACTCTGAATAGTGTAAAGAAACATTGAAAATTTTGAAAATTATGGCTGTATCAATTATGGATATATTATCATAACTGTATAAAAGTAAAAAAAAACAAAAAATAAGAAATTAACTGCTGTTACCGATTATTAGTACGTCTATAACTATTCAAAAATTTCGATATTTTATTGCAGTATTTTAGAGCAAAAAATTAACAAAAAATTGTAATATATTGATTATTTTATTCACTCCATACATGTTATACAGAAGGAGGTGCTAGCGTAATGTGAAGTCGACACTTGCACTTTTAATATTAATTTTCTGTGAATAGGTAGAAGCAACAAATTTGGGAGCAATAAATTAGTAATAAATTAGCATTTAATTATGGCATATACACAATTTGTTTTTAAAGGGTTTTAGGCCTCAGAGTGACATTTAATCATTCGTAGTTATGAATTATTATGTTAAATATCCACAATGAAAGAAATTAATAAAATTGTCTGTTGTATTTTTGAATCAATTTTAAGTCTGCTTTTTTCCGAACAAAGGCTTTTATTCTTTCTTTTCTCTTCTAAGATATTTAATATCGAAAATTATAGTGAAAACTATTAAAGCTTCTAGTAAAATTATCGAGGAAAAGTATGTCGATATACGTACATTAATAGTAAAAGTAAAAGTATGCTTTTATCGATTTAAGTTTTGCTAAAATTCGATCACCTATGAAAGATTATCACGTTTATCCCCAAATTTATCATCGTCCCGTCGAGATGACACGTTGATACTTTTCAAATATGCTGAAGGAAAAATCGCTGCGGGCATTAAAAAGAGATCTTCAACCTTCCTGGAATGAGAGACGCGGGTAGAAAATGACTCGACAAAGCGGAAAAGGGGATCAACGAGAGGAAAAGGGGGTGGATGGGTTACTTGGGAAGGTTACGGTAATCCGACGAGCTCATCGTGTAATTTCCCATAAGGCGGCGCGAAGGAGGCTTGTATCTCGCTTTTGTCGAAACTTTCGGCAAAGTATATTTCGCCACCCCGATATCTACGTCGATCCGCCAACATTTCACATCGTTTACACTTTCTGTTTGCAATTTCATTTGTTATTTTAACTTTGTTCTTTTATATTTCTATATTGTTGTAATTTATTTGCGTTTTCGACTTCAACTATGTTTTTTTACTATTATTGAATTTATCTTTTAATATTTCTTTTCTCGTTTCGTCCGTCTCGCCGAGGTGAGCATCGAGCGGTGCACGTGTCGCGAGGCTTAATTAGGCTAATGGATATCCGTAATTGATGTAACGAGACTATCCACTCGAATGCTGAATAACGTTCGCCGCGCCGTGATTTAATTCGTCCTCTCAGTGAGAAGCCCGTCCGGTCTCGTGAATTTTTCGGGTAATCTTAGGATGCATTATTCTCAAAATTTATCTTGTCTCGCGAGTTACAAAGTTCCATATTATACGACGGTATATAACGTGGAAATAGGCAACTTCTATCGTGGGTCGAGTCTGAAAGGCTAATATGAAAATCTCGATAATCGAAAAATTTGGAGCGTCAAAAGGAAAGCGCTGATCTCGAGATTTTTCGAATCCTTTGATCGCAAAATTACGAGCAATGCAATTTAGAATATTCATTAATCTTCTAGCAATTATGTGTACGGAACGATATTATAAAATGAAAAGCTTTAATAAGAATCCCGGCAAACTCTAATAAGAATCCCGAGAATCTCGGCATTTTAGTAGAGCAACTAAAGCGGAAGATTTTATGGTCTCAAAAACTCATTGACATTCGCAAGAATAATACTGAGATTAACGAGACCATTGTACGCGAGACGAAATGGAAACAAAAACTCGACTCCCAGGCGATACTTCTACGTCGATTGTCGCATTAATAACACGCGGGAGATAACGCTGCGTTTCTACGTTTCTCATCTCTTTCTCCGACAGCGAGCGCGGGCGCGTAAAAATTGCGACGCATTTCTCTGTGCCACTCCGGGGCGAAACCGCCGGCGCTGCGAGAACGCGCGCTCTGAAATATTAAACCGCGCTAAAAGCCTAAAGTTAAACATCGCGCCCGATTAATTATGAAAACATGACTGCGAGCGTAGAAGTGTCAAGCCGTGCCGCTCCTCGGCGTCTCCGTGCGTGTTTTTCGCGCGGAGTTTATCTCGCATATCGCGCCGGCGAGGGTCGGCGGCGGAAGGACGCGGCGGACGAGAGGATAGGATAGGACAGGACGCGACGAGACAGGACACGGGACGGTGTATTCGGTTTCGCGAAATGCAACGGAGGTACATTAAAGCGCGCTGCTCCTTTGGCCAGGAGTATAATAGAATTTCCTGAGAGGAGAGAAGCCGTGGAGAAGATTAGAGCTGGCCGCTAGCCTGGGAGATCAGAGAAAGAGGAGAAGCGCCCTTGTCTTTTATCCTGATTCGACGTTCAATTAGAACGTCGTCCTCGAATATCGATTCGGGCGAAATATTATCACGTCATCTTGGTGACGATATTGATACTAGCAAGGCTTTTCGCGACTCTCGGAAGTGTAAATTTACACGTCAAAGTGTCGCAGATATCAGATAAATTATTTTCTTTCATCAGAAAGAGAAAACGTTTCCGTTTTAAATGTAAACTTTGGCGAGAACGCGAGAATATTTTAAATATTAAGTATTCAATATTAAGAGAATATTTTTGCGCGGAAAGAAACGGTTTTGCTGAAGTATCTAAAAATTTAGACGTTACAGATACAGATCAGAAAATAATTTTGGAGCATCAAAATGATTATGTAGGACGTTCAAAGTGGTTGCCGAAATGTTAAAACTTTTTACAGCTTAGATATTCTGCATAATTATTATAATTATTTTAATAATCTGACAAAATTATTTTAAGATCTGTATCTAGCAAAATTTTTTAATACTTCAGCAGAACCGTTTTTTTTCCGAGTGCTCTTTTGTGCATGACAATAACGTATCGAATGACCTTAATTGATGATGAACAAATATGTACATACATCAGACAATTGAAATGTCTTCGTTCTACTGAAGAAACAAAAAAAGTCTTTGAAGAAACAAGAGGCATTTCCTTTTTTTCTTACATGCTTCTTTTTTTCTACCTTTTACTCACGAAACAGTCAAGAACACAATGTTTTGTTCACTTTTTCCTAGCTATTTTTTCCATTAAATGATATGTCGCGATTGCCCGCACACATTTCTGCGGTTAGTGATTAATTAGTTCACTAATCTCTCCAGCCTAGTAGCTTAATGTCCGACAAAGTGTTAGAATCCGGCGCTTGTAGCGAGTACCGAGTTTGCGGTGAACCGCGCGGTGTCGAGCGTAAAGAGGCGCATTCGTACATTTACACGGCACAATGGGACGCTTCGTCGGGCGCGATAAAAGGCGTCGCAAAGGTAGATACGCTAATGTCGCCGCTCGCGAGCAGGAGAAATATAATGGAATCTATGACGCGTAAGCGCGTCTTACGGGGCTGCGAGCGGCGGGAGATAAGCTGCACCACCACCGCCGCCGTCGCTGTCGTCGTCTTTCGTATGCAACGAATGAGCTAAGTCACTCTCGACGGCACCGCGAAATCGATAACGAGCCTCGCCCGCCGCCACCGCCGCGCCGTCACGCTGAGAAGACGGTCGACCGACGGGCGAGAAACCGCGTCGTCGAGGTTTTCCGATGTGGAATTAAGCCTTCCGATATTATAACTTCCGTCTCGCGAAGTGCGAAGGAGAAGGAAAGGGAGGTTCTCGAAAATCGACAGACTCGTTTGCGAACGTGTCATTAAAAAGAGAGTTGCTTTTACGACGACCTATAAACGCGATAGTATTATAATAAACAAATATTTGTCTGGGTATATGGAATATGTATACGGATATACGGAAGATGTATGAAGGGTACAAGAGAAATCTTTTGCATCTTTTTTGTAATTGTAATCTGAAGTCGTAATCATCTACGCTAACTGGTGCAGTGGAAAAATTGTAACGAAAGTAGCGTAATTATAAACTATACTTATAGAAATGCAAGAGCAAGACCACAACTGCGCTTCATAGGTAGACAATGCGGATATTATTTTGCGTCTTGGGACAGGAAGTTCCCATTAAATGCAACGTAATAGACAAAACAGTTCTTAAGAACCCTTATCTTCTTCTGTAGTCCGCCATTACGAGTGGCAAGCATTTGCGGAATTTATTTTTAATCGGATCGCCGCGACGGAGAGAGAATAAAAGATCCTCCCGTTGGCCACTTCTCTTCTTCCTGTCGTTATTCTTACAACGTTCGAAAATTCTCTGGACTGTACGGCAACTACCTTTCTACCTGATGGGAGTGGTGTAAGGAACGAAGGGAGGGGTAATACCCTCCCAAAGTTTTCCAACATTGTTTATCGCGGTTGCCGCGAGAGAATAATCGATTAAGGGGGACCCCCGATCTCTCCCGCTCTCTTTTTCCCCTCCCCTTCCGGAAACTTTCGTCCTTCCGGCTAACGCCAAATTACTGGTTTCGCCTGGGCCGCATCTGAATGGAGGCTGACAGCACTTCGCAGCTAACGTGCACTCAACTACTTAATAATGTAACAGTCAGCCAACCACTATGCGCCCATTATGTTTCCATGCACGTTGTGCAAGAACCCAGAGGTAATAGCTTGCCGGTGGTTGTAATATAGGATTCGCATCCTGTATCGCGTTGCGTTGCTGTGTTTGTGCACGGCACCGCGTCGCGAAAGGGGAGAGAGAGAGAGAGAGGAGGGGGGGAAAACGAAGAGGAAGAGATAGACAGAAAGAGAAGAAAATTTATTATGTTCTGAGATAAATCCTCTAAGAACAAAAAGCAAAGCGCAACCGTTATATATAGAAGTGAGTCAGCAGTTATAAGGTAATAATAGAGAATACAATGTATCTACATAACAAATAAACATGTCGGAACAAGAAGATATAAATTACGGTTATGATAACTATAAAGATTACATATATATATCAAAGAAACTTTATATTTCATTATATATTGTACTTATAATTAGAATGGAATTACGAAGAGATATAACAATAAAATATTTAAGGAAAAATACTCCTAGTTATTAAAAAAGTATCAAAAATACTTAACATAAAATAAATAACAAAATCCGTGTCCCACAACATTAAAAAAACTTTTGTAGCTCATTCGATTGCTCATTCGTTTGCACTTCTAATAAAAAATTATTAACGAAACAATTTGGAGGGTCGACTTCACACTAATCTTTCTAACTATGAATTAGATTATAGTCTTGATCGGATTTTTGTCTGCACATTCTCAAACAGGTTGATTTTTTCGTTTGCACTCTTAGTTAAAAAGTTATTAACAATTAAATTTTCGAGAACGATCAATTTTAGTAACCGAAACTTTAATCGAATGATCTACAAAAAGATAAATTAATTTTTTTTAATATTGATAGCTAACCTCACACGGGTAGTAACAAATTAGTTTTGTATCTATTGATACTGGTGAAGAAATATATACATGCACATCAGACAATTGAAATCTTCATTCTACTGAGGGAACAAAAAAAGTCTTTCAAAGAAACAAAAAATCCTTTCTTACATTTTCTTTCTTTCCTTACATGTTTCTTTTTCTCTACCTTTACTCCTAATATTTTCTACTATCTTTTACTCATGAATAAGTCAAGAACACAATGTTTTGTTCACTTTTCGAGCTGTTTTTTCCATTAAATAATACGTCGCGATTACCTGCATATATTTCTGTGGTTAGGACTGCACAGCATACTCATTCTTCTTAAAGCATGCTTTATCAAGTTCTTCCGCTTTTTCTTCTTCAAAGGTACGTGTACGTGACGTTTCGCGTCTGTCGTCTCTTCTTTGACGTCACTGTTTCGAGATCCCCATAAAAGCCTTTAATCCAGAAACGCGATATGTTACCTAACGGCGCTTTAAATCTCGTTTAAAAACTTTAGATAGACGCGACATCGTGGAAAAATACGCGATAGCGAGTTTACAAACGTCGCTTGGGATTTAATCAGCGTGATTCCTCCATCTAAAATTTAATCTCTATAATCTTTCGTATCATTATCGGTTTTTCATAGATCGATAAATCTCCATATGGCGCGCTTTCAATCTTTAATTCTAATTAAGGCTCGAAGAATTAGAACGCGAAGTTCAGTTCTTCAATAATGCAAGGGGAAGCCGACGTTCTACGTGCTACTATCTTACGTTGCACCTTAATTACGTACATTCTTTTTACAAAAGAGTCCAAGGCTATGCGAATATGCATAGATTGGAAACAGTCGTCACAATTGAAAAGTAGAATAAGCCTCTAGATATCGCCGTCTAAACGTGCTATTTAGCCTGATTCCGCGTGAACTTTGACGTGATGGCGCATCTATTTTTCAACGTGCGTTTTTTCGCTCCGATTGAGACATCACGACATACATATATATATAGAGAGTACATATATAGGTAATAGTTAAACCACGGGCGATTTTACTATTAGATGACGATGCATAGGCCACCCATCACCGCCTTCTCTATTAAAGTCTAATCCTTTATCGAACGTGTGTGTATATATATATATATATATATATATATATATATATATAGAGAGAGAGAGAGAGAGAGAGAGAGAGAGAGAGAGAGAGAGAGTTCTCTTAAATATACTGTTAAGATTTCGATAAAGTTAATATTTAAAAGCGAAAAGAGAACTTCGAAATATAAACTATAAGAATTTATCCCTAAGTAAGTTGAAGTGCATCTTATCTTAAGGAAAATTTATTTTATAATATGATCACTGAGAGAGAAACTTAATATTGAGGATTACAAATTGGACAGATGACGACCTTGTTCGAGGAAAGTCGATTATATTGTAGCCGCGACAGTTTCATATTACGGATACGCGAGATCAACGAGGTCACAAGGTATTATTCGTAATATCTCAATTGAGACAAGATTACGTGGATTACGTCCGTGAGGCTTATAAATATCGTCTGTAAGCGCATAAAAATCGAACATACAAACGTCAAAGGTCGCATTCATACGGTGAACGGAAACGACTGCTGTCACTAATCACTCATGGTTAACCGGAAACCGTTCTTGAAAAAAAAAAATCACGTTGTATTTGGTATCGCGTGCGGAAATTGGACGCTTTATCGCGCACAATAAAAATTCGGCGATAAATATTACGCACGCTCGACGTGTACGTTTCGATATTCGTATACGCCTGTTGCGGGAACAGCGGATACGTAGCTTCAACAAGCCACTGCATGTTTTCGGCGATAAACTTTATGACTGAAATAATAAAATTCCGACGATATTGGCGAAATGGCGTGAAGCGGGCGTGCCGCGAGGAGATTGTCCTCGCGAGAGAAACGATGCTTTAAAGCGGTTCTTCTTGCGAGGGGATAAACGAGGGATTTTCGATAACTCGCCGATTATATCTGGACGGATCGTTTTACGCGCATTACGCGACGTAGCGAGCGACTAGCAGGATAATCTCGATTATTGAGGCGGCGTTTTACTGGAAATTACGATCTCGCAATCTGTCGTCGCAAATTCGATCGGGCGCAAAGGAACTTGCAATATAATTTGATTCTCTTGATATATTAATATACTAAGAAAATGGTATGATTAAATTAATCTATACAAATCTATGCAAAACTTGATTAAGTTAATCCATCTACTTAAGAATTAATTTTGTCAAAATTAAGGACTTGGAGAAATTCATACGGTTATCTGGAGATCCGTCTGTCATCGGACGATGGAAGCTTTTACAAAGAATATTTAAACGAGTTACTTAAAAATTAACTCGAATCCAGAAACACGATTTCTTGAAGTTATTCCATGAATCTTCTCTATTTCTAATTATTGTCACAAATTTTGATTAAATTAATGAAAGATTAATTAAGATTAATTAATTAAGATTGAAATTGTCTCTATCTCTACGTTTTAATACGTTTGAGAATTAACTAAAAAATGGAACGATTTACCAGCAGTCCCGATCGACCCGATTATGGCTGACCCGATTATAACTCGTGTGTCTAAAGAAGGAAAAAATGTGTTAATTATGTTTTCTGGCCAAAAATTAAATGAACGATTCGAATAAAGCTAAATACAAAGCTTTATGTAATTTGGAAATCTCATCTTCTATTCGAAATTACGACTTAACAATCTGCCGAAAATGTTGGTTAAAGAGAGACGTGCTTTTATGAAAACAATTGAGGCATAAAGTTTCTTTATATTTAGCTTTATTCAACGCATTCATTTAATTCTTTTGCCAGAAACATAATTAACATATTTTTTCCCTTCTTTAGACACACGAGTCGTAATCGAGTCAGCCATAATCGGGTCGACCGGGACTGCGGGTAAATTTCGCGTTTCAAAATTACGCGAATCCGGATAATGAGCCGTTTTTTTTTCTCCGACGAACAGCGGCGGTAAAACGGTGTGCTCGTTTAAGCGCGATACTTGAAATTTATCACTCGGCGATTCTTGCGCAGATAAATGGACGCAGGACGGTAAATCGTGGGTATCGCGGTTCGCGCACGACACGAGCGCGTTCCTCTTTCGCCGTCGCCCGATATCGCGAATTGGTTCGCCCGTACCGAAACCTTTTTTTTTTTTTTAGGATACGTGCGAAAAAAAAGCATCAGAGAACTCTCCGGTTCGCGAGCGGGCGATTGGCGAGCGGCGAGGAAAGGGCGGGCGAGAAGGGACAGGGCGGGAAATGAAGCACGTGTGAACGCTACGCGCGGCATAAAATTCGGGGCTCCCCCCGTATGGCGTATGTAAATTGCGTGTGCAGCGCGCGACGCGCATGAATTTAACTGCCGCCGCATGTAAATTCAACGCCGGTGCATGTAAATTTTATTGCAATCAGCTATTGTAAACAGGATTACCACACAGGCGCGACGCCGAAACTGGAGAGCGAGCCGGCCAGTCGATGGAATCCTACGAATATTTCGGATTCAGGAACATGCGGCTGCCGATGGAGGGTAGACCGATGGACCCGATGGAGGGATGCTTACGGTACTTTGCTGCTGTCGAGGCCGGACATCGGTATTTGTGTCGAATAGAAATATCTCGGTATTTCCTCTCCGCCGAGATCAGAAACTCATGAATCATCTTATATCTGTGTGGAAATCTGTTGTGTTCTTTCTCTCTGGAATATTTTATGGATTATATATTTGTAAACATATACGCGTCATCTTAATTGATTTTTATTCATTCTTTATTAATTCTAATTAAAGCTCTATGCCGATATTATAGACGATGAATATTGTTGAAGAGATATGGGGCAACATAGTCGCTCGAGAGGAAACGAGATAAATTATCGACATCTCATCAAATTTAAGCTACCTTAAGGCCACGCGATCCAGAGTGTAACTTGAGTAAATCTCTCTATCGGGCGTTGTCTTTCTCATTTCTCGCGTCGGTCGTGCAAGGGGCGTGCGGATCCTGGAAATAAGAGAGGAGCGGCGTTTAATTTCGAGTAGTTACGTTGCAAATTCAGTCGCTGGCGGTTTGCAGATTGTGCGCGCAAATATTTGCGCGCCGCGCACGTCGAGCATTTTATCAGTGGTGATATTAAATGGCGAATATTAATTAGAAGAAAGAGAGAGAGAGAGAGAGAAAGAAAGATATGTTAAGAAGACGAAACGAAAACGAAATTTACCATTCTTTAAAATATGCTTTACTTAGCTTCTGTAAAACGAATGTTTTTTTTTTTTTTATTTTGTTAGTTAAAGCCAGAAATGCAGGAAGCAAGATTCGAATGTTACGAGCGGTTACGTAGATATATTAAAATATATTAAAATGCTTGTAATACCGTATATTATGTTACGCAAATTTTTAGTTTCTTGTTCTTTTGAAGTACAAAAAATTGTAATCTTTCATTAATGAAAACTTTTTTAATGATACACAAGATCTAAATCGTTTAAGTCGCTTAAATCAGATGTTCTGATGTATTTCGTTTTTATCTACAAGATTGTCGCGTCCCATGACGTTAATTACGTTCGCATTTGATTAATATTTGCTAATAGCAATTCTGATCCACAGTTGCGCGCACGAAATCACTCTAGCTCAAAGCTCGAGCTTTCTCAGAGCTCGCGGCGTCGACCTTTGGCTCCCATTGCGCTTCAGCTTCAGTAAAATCGCTAAAATCTTTCGCTTTGACTCTCACTCGCCGTCGTCACCAATGCCGTTATACGTGTCTCCAAGGCTCCATCGGCGTTCAAAGCGCGCAATAAGCAAGCGAGGCATGTAATCGACTATCTACTATCTACTGGCAAATCCTGCGGCGAATGCAGTATCGCGGTTCTCTCTCTCTCTCTCTCTTTTATCTATCTATCAATCTATATATCTATTCATCTATCTATCCATTCATCTACCTCACTTCCTCTCTTTCTCTGCCCGTTATATAGCAATGTCACCGAAAATTTCGACTCCGTATTTACCGAACTATGCGTTATAGTCGACCAAGCGAGTCGTTCTCGCCGTTGGCGTATCAGTCACTGTGTGCCTCCGTATATACATATCCGGCGGCGTAAAACCCATTAGAATTCACGGCCCGCTGGGACAAAGGGAGCGAAGGAAAGGGATGCGGATTTATTAAGTTCTGCTGAATAATGCGTCGTATCGCGATACGTAGCCGCATTTCGTCATGGGTCTCATCACGATTAGCGAGCGACTGCTTTGATTTAGAACAGCATTTCTCAAACGCACGAAAGGAACTTGTATGTGTATATGGTTGGTACCTAGAAGAAATATCCGTATATATGCATATGCATATGCATTACGTGTACGTATATGCAAGATGTAACTGAACTCTGCCGACAAACTTTAAGAGGAAGGAAGGAAATATCTGAATGTTTTGAGATAGGGGACTCATGAGCGTTAAAGTCTCCTTACTAAATTATCGGAAAAATATACATTTTTGAAAAAATTGATTTTTTAAGGTCACATTCAAACAAAAAGTTGATCTCTTTCAAGGGGGACAAATAAAATCGATTTTTTTTATGGTTATATAATCATCGTCGCAATTTAATGAAACTGTGTGATTTCTTTTACATAATATGATTTCTTTCATTATCTGCATATAAAAAAGTTATCAAAAAATCAATATATAGTTCACGAGGTATTTTACACTTTATCTTGACACATTTTGACACATGAAATATAAAATATCTTTTAAACTATTTATTTTTTATTTATTAACTGTCTTTTATTTATTAACTCTACTTTTCTTAATAATCTTCTATCTTAATACTTTTATACACAGAATAATAAGATGAATCAATTGATGTAAAAAAAAGAATTGTTTCTTTTTGACAGTTGCTTTTCGAAAAAAATATGGAGTTGCACATAGCAAATTGTTTTGAATAATTTTTTTGAAAAGCAACAATATGTTTTCTTTACATCAATTGATTCATTTCATTATTCTGTGCATAAAAGCATTAAGATACAGTTACCAAAAAATGATTAGTCTAGAGGAATCATATTATGTAAAAGAAATCGTACAATTCCATTCAAAAAAATGATGATCTCCACGTGACATAAAAAATTGATTTTTTTTTTTTTTATAATTTTATCGTTGTTTGTTCCCCTTCAGAGAGATCAAACTTTTGTTTGAGAAACATATTTTTCTAAAATGCTTTCTTTTCAAGATATTGGAGTGTCTCAATTTAAATGCCTTACCCTGTATACAATTACATTGAGAGAATCAATTAAGAGAATCTCGATACAATATAAATTTTTAGAAGCACTTAAAGGAAGATAGAGATTTCAACCCTTATACATTTCCATACCATTTACTACAGTTGCTTTAGTCTCGCAAATCCAATTACGCGAATATTCGCGATACAGAGACAAGATGGGGGAGTGAAAACGGATTGTAACGTCCGGATCGATCAATTTTCCATGATTGGCCAGGCATAAGATCGAATCTCGGTCTCGAGAGATCGCGCATCGTACAAATACAAGGGCGGCCGTTTCGTAATAGAAGAACGACAAGAAGCAGTCGTCGTTACGTTTACACGTCGACCGGCAGTGATATGGAGCCGATTCTGAAGAATTCTTCAGCGAGTCCTTCGGTGATAAAGAAGATTTAGATCGATTTAAGATTCCAATTTCCGGGTTTTTCGCGGGATGGACCCTTCCATGCTCAGCAACTCGACGTCGACGAAGTAGAGAGACGCTACAGGCATATCGCGTTGAAAGGAGTTAAACAGTGTTTCTCAAATTTTCTCATAACAGATCATTTACTTTTGTTTTTCTCTTTTGACATCTCAAATTAATAAAATTTAAAATATTGATATTTTTCCATATGCGATTCATGATTCTATATGAGTTTATGAAACAGAGGAAATTAATAACTTGATTAAAAATTGATATAATATTGACGTCGAGATATTTATTAAAATAATTCCAATAAAATGTATTTTTGATATTTATTGGCTAATGAATTATTCATTGTTTCACATAAATGATTCTGTGCAGTAAAATTTTATTTCAATAAAATGAAGATTGTTCACGGGCAGATGGTACGTTCTTTAAATTGCATTTTCAATTTTTCTTCGTGTAACTAAATTTGAGAGGCACTGAGGTAAAGAGTTAGAGGCAGGTTATTCAGGGACGTAAGTCGACATCGCTGCTGCCTCAGCCTGCATAAAAAGAAAGACCCTCACCGCGCGAATTACCGATCTCTGCTTCTTCTTTCTTTTTCTTCCCTGCCCTTTCATCGTTTCCCCTTTATCGCATTCCTATTTTTCGGATTTGCTTCATTTTCCTCACCTCGCTGTTCTCTGCGAACGACTCGGATTTTTATCCCCGGCCGACGTTTACTTTTTGCCACGCCGTGTCGTATCCGCGGAGATTGTAATTTTAATTCCGGCGGTATTTTACCTCCCGCGTCACATCGTTCGTCGTTCGAAGGCGCATGTTCCTTGTGCGTCTATGTACATATACATGTGCGCGCGCGCGCGCATGTGTGTGTGTGTGTTTGCGTACGGATCTATGGTTCGTGTATCACACCGGCTAATTCTTTGTCGAACATCTCTTTATCTTTTTCTTTCCTTGGCGATCCTGGCCCTGGACGGATTCCGATTCTTATTCCTTGGTACGCTTAGATACTTTCCGATAAGTGTTCTGTCCGTACGATAGTTGCGATTTTAATTCTTACTTCAGGTCTCCATTTTACGCGACCAATTGACCGCGCAATTGCATCGCAGTATCGATTGCCGAGTTAGACTCGGCAACATTTTACCCAGTTTTGTTTTTCCGTGAAACCCCAAACTCTCTTCCATTTCCTTACCGTATTTCTTATCGTATCGGCACTCTATCTGACTTTATAGGCTTAGATCGTGGAAGATCGAGATTTAAGACACAGCCAGATGGACACTGCTGGTTCCTTCGATCGCACTCGGTTAGATCCGAATTACCAATCTCCGTTCTCGCGTTCCTTTTTCTCTCTCTATCTTTTTGTTCTCTCCTCTCTTCGTATTTTCCTCAGCTCTCGTACGCTTTTCTCATTGCCCTGTCGTCGAGTTCCTCCCCCCCCCCCTCTCTCTTCCCTTCTTTCTCTCTGTCGCAAGTTCTCCTGTTTCGACCTCTCCTTATACTGACTTTTTGCTGCGTTTCCTATTCGGTGGAATTCTAATTTTAATTCCGCCGCTTTTAGCTTCGTTTCGCCGCAATCTATCCGTATAATCGTCCGCAAAATTAGATAGCGTACTAATCTCATTCTACACGTTTCACTATTATATTAAAACGATTAAAAAATTTTTAATTTATAGAAAACTATTTTATTTAAAGGTTTAAAAATTCAAGTTACGAATCGTATCAATAAAGTTAGTCAGCATCTGTCGAATGAGTAGGAGACACACATTAAGTTATACTGCATTATTGAAACACTTTTAATAAAACATTTAAACAAGCTACTACATGATTTGTTAAAGATATCTTGATTTTAATCAAAACTGGACATTACAGCCTTAATGC
>JANQDE010000038.1:1713371-1723425 GCA_037157785.1 Cephalotes varians | reverse complement strand
TATATATATATATAGAGGCTACATTTTTCACCGTCGACGAACATGAACGATAGAACGCAGAATTAAATATTTCTCCATCCAACTCAGCTACTCTTTCTTCTCGTTCTTCATCGATTCTTCATTTTCTCTTTGACCGTGATCTCTTTTCTCACTATAATTTACTATTCCACTCTGCTTTCCTTTCGAGTCAGTCGCCTTTGCGCACCTCGCTATAAATTACTCTTTCGTTATCCTGGGCGCACTAATCGATCTCGCTCGCGCCTTTATCCTTTCACTAAAACTTTCGACCGCACCCTCAATCCTCCATTCCTCCGCGTCCTTTCTCGACCCGCCCTGTCGGCAGTGCGTCCATATTCCGCCTCTTCTCGATAGTCTGCGGTCCATCGAGTCTAAGATCCAGATCTCCGTGGAAATACCTTCGTCTAAAATTCCCGGCCATCCCCAGCTCTTCACGATCTTTCGTTCTCTCAACCATCCCCTTGCTTCTATACTCTTCAAGTACTCGCCGCCTTTTTCCTCCACCCTTTCCTCTTCTCTCCGCCTCCTCTCTCTCTCTCTCTCTCTCTCTCTCTCTCTCTCTCTCTCTCTCTCTCCGCTCCTTACGTCGTCCCTGCTCGTTTTATTTTCTTTCTCTTTTTCTCTTTCTATCCCTTTTTTCTTCATCGTGCGCACCCTCGTTCTCCGCCTCCATCGCCTTCTCGTAAGGAAGGTCGTAATTGGCCCTTCGGCCACGAGCGACCACCGGTAGAAAGCAGCCGAGAGAGCGAACTACGAACAGCGGGAAAGGATTGGGGGGATAGGGGATAGATAGGTTGCGGGGATAGGGTAATAGCGGGAGCAATGGTAGCGGTAGCGAGAGATCCTCGGGAGTGTCTACCCTATATCACGGAGGCTGCCGGGAAGTACAAGGGACACGGGGCTCTTCCACTCTCTTGGGAGCGAGTCGGCCATCCCGTCGCTCTGAACTTTACCCGGGGTGAGATATGCAGAAATTAAATATTCATTCGGGTTACCACCCCTTGGTCTCTATTCCCCTTTCTCTTCTCTCCCTCCCTCGCTTTCTCATTCATTCACCATCCATCTTTTTCTGTCTCGCGCATGTATCGTCCTCCCCGATTCTTTTCTTCTTCCTTCTCGGAAGTAATGCTCTGGCTCGAGGCCAGTTCCGTCGAAGCTCCTCAATGTTCGACATCCTTTCGTCTTGCATGCATCGCATGCACCTGGAAAGAAGCAATGATATAAATGTACAAAGAATCCCAGAAATTATCCATGTTTTTCAAATCTTATAGATAGATACTAAAAATAAATTTGGCGAAAGAAAATCCATCAAATTTACTGTCACAACGACAAAGAATTTTATAAACATGATTTTTGCGACACTAACTAATTAAAGCTTTCTTATTCTTTCCCAATTAAGTTTGAACAAATATTTCATTTTACACATCATTAATTTTTTTTATCACTATTTATATTTATTTCGATATTTAAAGCTGAGATGTACAGAAATGAATTAATGTGATGTCCAAATTTGCAAATCTAATCACGCCAAACAATCTACGATTGACGGATTACGCTCCACTTCTGCGATACGTCCTGTGTATATAAGTATCGCTATTTACCTTCGTCGTGCATCTGATTTTCTCCGTTGTTCCTCCTTTCCGCCTTTTCTACAAGTCCGATAATTTTCACGGACTCGGAATCGCGCCGGAAACGTACCTGTTGAACCAACCACCGACTTCGATGAAATAATGACGAGTGGCTTATGCGCCGTCTGCGGCCACCACTAGTGAGGGAAGGGAGTGGAGGACGCGGGAACATAGGGCAGGATGCAGCCGTGCTGCGTTGCGCAATGTGCCATCCTCCCGTCTCACCTCCCTATCCTCCCGCTGCAGCCGGGCGAGATATTCTCTGTCGGTGTGGAATTGCGTCCTCTCTGCACCCTTCATCCTGAACACATCCTGTGGGATGAACGCGGTTTCGAGGAGACGGGACGCTTCGTTCGGGATAAAAGGATTTGTTTTACTGCCACGGTGGGGAACGAAGACAGGGGGGAGGGCGAGATTTGAATAGCGTTGTCGTCATGTCGTCGCACAACGGGCGGATCGCTAAATTGTCGCACGGCCGATAATTCGCGCCGCTTCATCGCCGACGTAACTGCGGTGTTTACGGCCGGGGATTGCTCTCGGAGCTCTCAGTCATTCATAGCTTCCGTTATATTTCTAGAAAACTTTGAGTTCACATTTAAGGATGTTTAGATTGTAAAAGTTATTTCAATTTAAATAATAAAAAAATGACAAAAAACGGAAAAAATTTTTGTTGCGAATGCAGCCTAAAACCAATTGCAAAAAATAAAATAACAAATAATTTTATTTATAATGGCTTATGCAATGATTATATTTTGTTACAGTTTTAGGTAAATAACTTTTAAACGAGTAAATAGATCCAAATGAACTTTTGCATAAATATTTATTAGAATTGGTATATGTAAAAAATTTGATTTAATTCGTAATGCTACTTCCTCATCAAATTTGCAAATAAATAATACAAAATGCAATTTTACATAAAAATTAATGCAAACAAAAAATCAAATAACTTTTCAACTAATAAGAGAATTGTACTAAAATTTTACTGAGACGTAATAATAGAACAATTCATGAAATTTTTATATTTTTGGTAATATTTTTAAATGTAACATATAAGCGTAAAGAAAGAGAAATTAAGTCAATCTATTTTATAATACATGGGTATAAATGGATATTTTCTTTGAAATCAAAACAACAGTTTTAAAATTATTCACACTTCCGTGTGATTAAACAAAACGTTTATGCAATAACAAAATCGATTCGTTCATATTTATTTTAGGTAGAAATAACAAATAATGATTTCCTGAGTTTTTCGGTGTTTTGTTTGTGCACAAACTGTGACTTTTATATTAATTCTTTGTTAATTTTATTTCTATTTGTACGTGACATGTTTCTTCTGGGACAAGCGAGAAAATTACGAGCGCAGATTTCAGAAACTAAAGGTCCGTTTTCCTGTCCCGGGAATGGAAATGTCTACTCCATTTATGTCCCACGCGACAAGATTTCTAATTACGTGAATCTAATCCACTCGCGACTATTTCCCGAGTAAGAATTGGTAACTTTTTCCTTTCCTCTCACCTCCTTTCAATTATCATATAATCAAGATTCTGCAGTAATGGAATTTTATAACAATAATTTGTAACAATAATTGTCGATCTGTTCCAATTAATTGTAATTATTTTTAGGAATTTATTAATTTCATTTAATATCGAGATCGTATATGAAAATATTATTGACGATTTAATAAAAGAAAAGTTTATTAATTTGGAATAAAAGTTTTAGAAAGATTTTTAATATTTTGGGAATAAAATCCTAGAATTTCTAGAGAAATATGATTTTTTTTAATAAATGAATGGTTACATCAAATCAAATACTCAACATTTTTTAAATCAGTTTTTATCACTATATTTGCCTTTATCACTATATTTGCCTTTATCACTATATTTTAAATCTGTATTAAAACATTACGACTACAGTGAATGCATGTATACACTTCGAAAGAAAAGAATTTTTTATCAACGAGGTTCATATTTTTCATGCATATTTACAATCTTTTATGAAAATATTATAATATTTATAACATTTATAAGAAATAACTCATCGTTTTCAAAACGAACGTCCTTCGACATCTTCTAGTGTGCCAGCGAATGTTTCTTGCACGAGAGAATAAAATTCCTTTCGGATGTTCTGGCTTCTCACGATTGGCAGTAATATCTCGAGTTCCATCCTACGATGAGATCTCATGTGCGTGTCTCAGGGCATCGCTTTCATACCGATTCGAGAACGTAACGATTCGTAGAAATGCACGTTACTTCCACATTTGTAATTCGTCTGAGCAGTAATATTGGCGAAGGAAATCGTATAGGATAATAATGGAACGTCTATATAAATTTTATTATACTGATATTGCATTTTATTTTGAAAACTTTTTTATTAGAAATGCTCTCTTGTTTAGATTAGATTAGGTTCTTCATTCTAACTCAATCTTGTTGGGTTCTTCACTTTAATCTCATCTATTATTTAATGAATATCGTAAACCTGATTTTTTAATAAAAATGTTGAGAAGGAAATGACAATCAGAATTTGTATATGCGGTGATCAAATGGAATTCTACTTTCTGAGATATTTTCGATGAAAAGTGAATTCTCATTCAGAAATTTATCGGTCCAAAATGTAGAGCGGAGATTCATTTTGTGATGAAAGCCTCGCATCTCCTACATTTTGGGCTTGATAATACGGAGAAATATTAATCTTTTAAAATGCCTGAAATTATCGACGTTTTGCATATATTCAGCTCAATAATGAAAGGGTTAATAATTCGACAAGCTGATGTTCGTGTTTCAGCCAGGGTCGTAACGGCCCGGCCGGTGATCATGCCGCGCGTTTCACGGCGTGGTTTGAATTTCGACTTGAATGCGTGCCAATATGGGGTATATAACTCTGTGCCAACCATTAGTTTCGCTTTTACGAGGCAAATGAACCATGCCCGCGCTCGTAAGATCGTGGAGTTTACATTTTTAACGACGGAACACGTTCGCCCCCGGTGTGCGTCGTGAATTTGTTTCGCGGTGGGCGAACGAGCAAGCGAGCGAGCGAGCGAGCGAAACCGCAACGATCGATTCTCCGTGCTTAGAAGGGCGTTTCGTTTCGCGAGAGATAGATTTAATCCTAGCAAGGTCCTGATTTGTAGCACGGCGCACTTAGGATAGGTCTAGCATGACCTGTTACCAACCATTAAAAAATATGTTGTTTTCTTTTAAATTTAGGATTAATACATCAACAAAACGCATATATTCGTATAATAATACAATTATATTCTTTAGGCCCTTCCGATTTAGCTCATTAAGTACTTCAAATATTTTTCTTTCGAAAGGAAATCTTTACTAAGGTCCGTCTCTTCCGTCAACGACCGAAAATAACTTGTAGACTCATATCGACTTGAATCCGATTTTCTATAATTTTTCTATAGAGTCAAATATTATTTATTTAATATATTTATTAATACTTAAAAATCGAAATATATCTATTATTAATTCACGCATAATAAAGAGTTAATTTATATTTATAAGGAAAATACAAAATAATTATATAAAAATTACAAAATAATTCTATAAAACAATTAATATATTAACAAATATAATAAATTATCGCGACAATTCTTGTTAATAATTTTTATAGAATTAAACAATAACTAGATTTAATTCAAACGTTATATGAATAAATCAACTATATTGATTAAACAAATTAATGCCCTAAATACGGTCAAAGCTGGATCTTAGATTATTATGTAAATTTTTTTAAATACATTATCAGTTTATAAATTGCACGCCGTTACTATTGGACTTGAAACACAATTCTAAATTGAAACTAGAGTAACAATAATATCACAAATTAATAATGACGCTACCAGCAATTTTGCACAAATTCTTTGCAATGTTTTAAATTGCGTTTTAAGTCCGATAGTAACGGCGTACAATTTATGAACTGATAATGTATTTAAAAAATTTACATAATAATTTGAGATCCAGCTGATTGTGTTTCTGACATTGATTTTAATTGATTTATTCATATAACGGTCGAATTAAACCTAGTTATTGTTTTATTGTAATTCTATGAAAGTTATTAACAAGAATTATCGCGAATGGTCTCATGGAAGATCTAAGCCAAATGGTTTAATTCATGTTAGTAACATAGATAACTTTAGGTAATAAAGGGCAATGTTACAAGGGCATTGTGCCGTGTTACAATCGCTCCTGCGCTTCTCTATAATATCGATATATCGGAATCCCGATGAGACTCCGACATTGTCGACTGCAACGGCGCGGTTAGAGGTATTTCCTGTCGACAAGGAACGGACTTTAACTAGTTAAAGCCACTTTCAGTAAGGGTCGCATTGCTATAACTTCCTTACGGAATTACGACCCTTATGGAAAATTCCAAAGGAATTCATCGGCAACGAACGGAAACTCGTTAAGTTAATTTGCCTGAGAACGATACCGTCATCGGCGCAATTATAAAATTACGGGACGGCAAATTGATTTATACATCTTATCATTTAGTTACTGCCTGATTAAATATACGACTAAGTATATCTATAGTAACGACCGCTAATTGCTGCAATTTGATTTGGTTTCAGAGCGATCGGCAGAGAGGCGAACAGCAGAAAATGCGCGAAGTAAGTCTTTTTATATCATCTTCATAAATTCTATCCAGTCAGACGACGAAATCATAAACCGAAAATTAAAATCCTTCTATTATCTTTAATCTTTCTGTAGACCCCGAAAAAAGTGAGGAACAACAGAAATCCAAACGGTGTGTCTGTTTGACATCGCTTACAAAAGTACATACAAACTGACACCGACTGATTTTGGACACCAGTTTCATACCAATCACAAAATCGATATCTCACTAAATTGACGTAACATTGTTTACCGTTTGCTCCACTGTATCGCAATTGTATGTGTACAGCAAACGTCAGCGCGGGTGGTCGCTAAAGTTCAAAGTAATTTCGGGACATGCGGCAAAACATTTAGCACAGATTCCTTAGCGTCCATTGACGATCTCGGAAACACGTCCGCGGCATTGTTTGAGTTTCGATTTGAACGCGCTCCAATATGTACCGTGTGGTACATAGTCGTCTATATTAGTTTCTCGTTTGCCTGGTACACGCGATGTTACCGAGAAAGCGGCCAATTAAATTAACTAATAATACGCGTTGTAATCACCGTACACGCCGTTTGATCAATTACCAATTACATAACAGTGAAGCGTCGCGATAAATTAACAAGGGTCATTAACTCGAGAATCTTCACATAAAAATGTGATTAATTTTAATGAACTTCGTTAAAAAAAAATTATATATATAATTTCGAATACCGCGCGATGAAATTTTATAACTCGTATAAAAATCGCTTCGTGATATCCGTAATCTTCGAATACAAATCGATAAGGTTGACTTTTTATTGAGAATCGGAATCACCTTCTTCTCGTCGTGCGTATAACTTTTCGAAGTTACTGACTCACCGAGATTTCTGCTTTATTCCACTGCGCTCGTCCGCAGACCGCATGCTAGAATCCGAAAGTAGCATTCTCGTTTTAAATCTGATTGCGTGGAACATTTAGGCAGGATGAGCCAGATTACATCGTAATCATGTAAGAGCCGAGATATTACTCGCGATTTTACATTGCGTAGAATTTTTAGATAAAATAAAATAACAATAGATGCACAAGGGGTTAACGGTGACACGGTAACGTCTATTGAGGCTTTTCGGATACGCGCGCTTCGCGTTCGAGATCAACTTGAACCCGAGCCAATCTGTGGGCCGCTGTTTTGCCCTTCAGAGCTCGGCGAATCGTGTTGTAAGGACGATCGTTGCGGCGATTCACGATAAAATCCTTATTCCACGGCTCACCGTCGCCGATATTGCTATCAAGAGAGAGAGAAGCGAAACCACTTTCTTAAATATTATTCGTCCCGAAGCGTTCTATTATTCCACGCTAGACAGAAGCGACAGGCAGGAATTCGATCAGAGAATTTTCGCAGATCGTAACTGGCGGCTGTATTTCGAACTTCTATTTCTCTCTCTCTCTCTCTCTCTTCCCTTTTGTCTCTCTTCTTTTTTCCCCAGGACGAATACGTATCGACGCGGATCGAATCGGCAGAATTATGTTGTTACGTCGGCACAACGAGGTATCTCGTTCCTCGCCTTCGACGGGCGCTCTAGTGTTTTATGTAAAGATCGAACAATTTTATTCCACGTCCTCGAGTACGCTCTTCTTTTCTCTCCACATATTTTCTTTTTTTCTCTGTCTCTCTCTCTCTCCCCATCTCTTTTTCTCTTCACGTCTCTCCTCTCTCCTTCAGAGATCTCTCCTACCGTCGGTGCCATAAATTTCATCCGCGCTACCCCCCTTGTGCTTTGCACTGTTACTCGCCCATATATTCCGATATCCTAGAACTCAACCTTGTTCCCGCAACCCATTTCGAAGCACTCCCGCGGTTACTTTGGCTCACCCATCTTATACGTATATCGCGAATTCCGATATCGCGACCGCACCGTGCATCTATAGGTACATTTGGCAACTATATCTTCGTGTGTCACGTAAAACGGATAGGGCTTTCAGTTTCATCACTGTTTCGGACACCTGAGACGAGAGTACATTTATTTTATTCATTTAAATCGCATCAACACCTTTGGTCTGTAACATGGCGAACTGAAATTTAATCAATTGTTATATACCTTCAACAAATTTTAATAGAAGTAATCAGTTTCTGTGAAATAATTTATAAGAAATCTTATCAATCCTTGAAAATAATATTTTAATATTTATTCTATTGTATATCAATTTAATATATTTTATAAATAAATTAATTAAAATATATATAAATATGTTTCATATACATATATTAATTAATATTTAATATTATTAGCCCTTTCCCTTGTTTAATATATTATATAAATATTAATACTTAATACATAAATTTTTATTACGTTTTTATATTTATAAACAGCAAGTGATTTCCGTTTATTAAAATTGGTTAAAAATTATATTTTTCGGCTAGATGCAGTTTTTTTCTAAATTTTCTATACGTTACCACAATGAGAAAGCACAAGTGGCGCACTTGGTAATCGGCCATTTTTTGCTAGAGCACGAGAAAAGGTATGATGTATGAAATAGACGTCACATTAAAGATGATCTATTATGAAACGCCAGAGTCCGTTATAAAAATCCATCGTCCATCCACCGCGCGCGACCGGACTTTTTAATACATTTTTTTTTTTCTCTGAAACCTCTCGTTTCCCTTGTTTCGTTTTTGCGTGCAACATCAACAACGACGTGTCGTTCTTCGCTTTTAATCCACCCGGAGAAGCCGATTCTCTCGTGCATCTCTCCTATAGAACGATTTTCATTCTATTTGCTTGGCTGCCGTTTAACGGCCAGGCGCAGCTAAACCACCGCAATACGATGGATGCGCCAAGAAAACCGTATTTTTCTCGTCTTTGATTTTTCTAAAAAAGGAACTCCATTTTATTTGTACAGTTACATCGTATTCCGTACGAATCTCTTTTCTACCTCGCCGGACATTCCGATATCCCAGTGCTTAACCTTGTTGCCCAAACCTGTTTCAAAGCTTTCTCTCTGCTAGTCTCTCGTTTTTCTTTATTTATTTAATACAAAAGTCGAATGTGCCGGTCTAGTGGGTCTTCAAGTCGTGAATTTAGAATTTTGTCATTCAAAGTATATAAAATTCAAATACTCGAAGTTTGTGAGATCATCTCTATTTTATCTGCTTTTGTTTTCTCAATAATTATGATCAATACGCTCTCATATTTTACTTATAATCTGCGGTTTCAAGTATTGAATTTATTAATTTATATTACATCTCTGTGCATTATCATTGTTAATTATTTTGCGTTACACACACATATAGGGTAAAGGCAGCGAATATGGAATATCAATTTTTAAATTAATATTACTCCGATACAAATGCATTTGAAGACTTCTAATAAATGTAGAACTTTTAAGCAACATGTTAGCTATAACATCCAATAATTGAAAGTCTCCGAAATTTAAGTCCAACTTCAATATTTACAAAAAAGTAAAAAGTGAGAAAATGAAGAGGGTAAAAAATAGGATATAATATGGAATATTAATCAAATTTCAGGAACAATAATAAATAACATAAAAAATGAAGTGCAAATTTATTTTTTTATGTAAATTGAAATCGAAACTGTTAAAAATCATACGTTTACTGCACGATGTAGTACTGTACAACACATAAATAAAATTACATTATGAACATGGACAATAAAATCAAATCCTAAATCGTGAAATTATTAAAATAAACATTAACATCAAAAATATTCTTTATTATTTATAAAAAGAACAAAAACATTATATTCTCTACTCTTTATTCCATAATAATTCAATTATTCCATATTACCAACACATCTTAATATGACACACAA